>JAVLVB010000003.1:5083173-5132178 GCA_032876305.1 Orestias chungarensis
ATATATATATATATATATATATATATATATACGTGTATATATATATATATATATATATACACACAGATATATATATATATATATATACACAGATATATATATATATATATATATACACACATATATATATATATATATATATATATGTATATATATATATATATATTTAAATATATAAGTTTTCAAAATTTGTCTTATTTAAATTTTTTACTTTAATTCTAAAGTAAACTGAAATTTGCCAGGAAAAGTATGAATAATTTTGGAAATATGTTTGAATTTGCAATATGAGGCTCATGCCTGCAGGGGGAGTAATTGAGTCACTCTTTTAACTCTACGGTACACAGAAATAAAAATTAGCATAAAAAAAGGCAGGAATAGACAGCAGAGACTGTGTAACTCCATAGCAGTACAGTCCAGCCAGTCTAGTGAAGAGGGAAGTACAGACAACAGTCCAGCACAAACCATCATTTCTCTACTGGAGATCCTCTGCTTGGAGACCAGGGAGCAGCATTCAGCCTGACTTAACATTTCTACAGGACCTACAAGAAGAGTCTTTTTTTTTCTCGCCTGCTCGCTTCACCAGGGAAACCCGCTGCAGGTATGGTGTTTGCACTTGTTCAGCCGCAAACTTTAGTGGAAGTCAGCAGTGAGAGCAGTGGGTGGTGAAAAACCTCCAGGTGGGATGAAACGCAGAAATCAAGATCCTTCCCCGGATACAAGCTGTTCTCTGAAACACCAACAGAGGACATATGATCAAATAAGCAATAGGTTCAGGATCAGGTCCTCCACGAAATGTTACTTATGTATCATAATGTTTAATCTGAACTTAAATGCCTTAAAAAACAAACAAATGTGTGTAAAAACGACGCCTTGAATTGGGCAGCGAGTGCCTTTTTTTATCTAATAATTTATCCGAAATACAGAAATACCTCTAATGCACCACTGAAAGACAGACGGTAGAAAAACATTCCGCCTGAATGTTAAAATGATGCATCCAGTTATCACCTGACTCAATTCTTGGCTGCAGTCTGCAGATTTGCTGTGACTTACCTTTCTTTTATGTATTTATTAAAAAAAAAAAAAAAAAGGAAATGAATTTTTTATAAACAATTTGTTTCACCAATATAAAGTGTTATTAGATGGTGCTGCATTCAGCTTCAGGAGCTTTTACTAACAAGCTTAATGGAATGGCCCTTGAGCATTTCTACATTTAAAATAAACTGGAATCATTTGTTTAGATCCGTGTTTTTTATTTATGTCTCTCGAGTTTATCTAATGTTTGTACACATCTGGTCGTTGTGATCTATCTTTATTTTAGGTGTCAAGCCTGGTATTTGCTCTGCAAAGAGCCTAAATGGTGCTAAAAAACCCAGAATGTATTTAACATACTTGGGATTGTAAAATACAAATCAGGCTATTCCGAGACAGGATGATATCGGAGATGTTTATCTTTATGAAACTCCTTTATCTTCCTGATTTGACTGACAGGCACTACGACTTAATGTCCACAATGTTTGACGGGGAAAACATGCAAAGTTCCCATCAGGCCTTTGTGTATAACCCTCTTTTCTGCTCATTTCAGTACAGCTTCTTGTTTTTTGTTGTATGAAGTAGATTGTTTTAAGAGTATTGTATAATTCTCAGGTTGATGATACTGACGTTTGGTTTGCTCCTTTATTCAGACAACCCAAAATAAAATCCACCACAACCAATTTTCTTAACAGGTCACCTAATAAGTTGTTTGTGGTTTAATCCAGCAGTTCTGTGAATACATTAGAGGTTGTTAGAGAACACTGGTAAGCAAACTGCTTCACAAAGAACGCAGCGTACAGGTCAGGGATAAAGTTGTGGAGAAGTTAAAGGTGGATAGTGAAATAACTAGAAATCTACTAGAAATCTACAGCTAAACGGCTGGAGCTGACGCGACATCTTTAAGTTGGGAACCAAACAATTCGGCCTCTATGAAAGAGTTGCTATAAGAGAGTCCTTCTTGTTATATTTGAATTTCAACGCAAGCCGTACGGGGACACAGTAACCATAGGGAAGAAAGTGCTGAGGTCAAACGACAGTGACTTTCAAAACGCTGTAGGGTGAAGGAAAATAATTGGTGACGCCAGTCAGGTTAAAATGTTCATGGCTAGATGTCTCCCAACAAGACCTGCAGATGTAATACGTACTTTGTCCACGTATTATTTTCCTTTTTTTAATTGTGGGTTGGCTTCTTTCATTAAAATATTATGAAGTACAATAACGTTTGAGTTTATATAGTCATAAAGTTGAATACTTTTTCATGTACTGCATGTTGCAGTCACAACATCAGTGCGCTGGTCCTGTTTTGCACATGATTAATGTCAGAAATGCCATATTTATTAAGGAAATATAGCATTTTCCCCAATATTCCGCTTAACCTTGACTAAATCTGGTTTGGGTTAGTAATAAATGTTTGCAGTTCAACATTTTGAAAAACATTACCACATCTATATAGCTCTAAATTTGTTGTTTTTAAAGGGTATTGATGTTTAAAGATGTAAAGATTTGCCACTGCAGGTCCTTCAGAGGAGTCTTGTGATTTCTGGGTCAAAGAGCACACAGTGCACATCATAAAGTACCATGGTATCCCAGTGGTGATGCGTACAAAATACCAATATGAGACCTATTAAAGCTGTTACGTCATCTCAACAATTTCCCTTCTGCCATGATAGCTTTCCTGAGTGACCACTGTGCTGTTTGTTTCTATATCGTCTCATCACATTTATTATGGTCAGATTTTAAACAATACCTTACGGCCCTGCCAGAGGGAAACTCCTCACTTCATGATGCTTGTGTGCTGCCTAATTGAAATGGAGGTCCCATAACTGCTGTCAGAGCATCCTCAGGCTAGCCCTCAATTAGAGCCACTTGTAATTTGATATACAAGGTGAAGTAAGGCAGGATTTTACACATGAAATGACAGTAATTTTTCTCCATTTAATTCACAACATTGTTGCAAAGCATGGCTGTTGTTCAGCTTGGAGAGGTTGGGGATTGTTTTTACTCGGATTTGCGCTTTCTGACCTTTCAGTCATCAAATACCTGTCAGAGTTACCGCTGTTCCTTTTTAATAGACATTAAGGTTTAGCTATTGGGTCCGTAGTTGCTGTCCGGCACTAACTAAATAAGTGTTGCTTGGGATATTTTATGAATGGTAAATGGAAATAGAACAGCCTCCATAGTTGATGTATTTATGGCTTTTGTGAATCAATGCCATCCGTCTCAGATGTATCAGCTGTGATCAGAACTGTCAAAAGTTACTTGATAAGGGACGTTAAATGCTGAAAAAAGTGAGAAGAATGTGAGGGGTTGCATCAACTCAAATTCGTGATCAGTTTCACCCAGTTCCTCTAAAAAGCAAATGGTTTTTTTGTCCCTCCATCTCTTTATAGTGCAGGAGTGAGTGGTGCCTGGTCTATGCACAGTATGAGCTGCTCTCTCTCTCCCAAACACACACCCTCTGTTATTGTCCTCACTCGTAGGCCAGCCTCCACTCAACTCAGCACATACCTCATACCGATCGGATGGCCATTAGCATGTAGTCAGGACTCACGACTCCGTAATAAAGTTGCTTTTTATTGTTGAGCAACCAGTAGTATCTGGGGTTTGTCTATCAAACGTATAGGCCAAAAATTAAACAGTAATATGTGTATTCATAATAACTTAGTGTAATTTGTTGTACGGTGAATCTAAATCTAATGTAAATCTAGCTTTAACGGCGAAACCAACAATAAATATGAAGTAATTCATGATAAACATGCATTACCGATTATCTTTTTAGTCTATCTCTGTTTCTGCTCAACCCTCTGTCAAGTCAATATTTGAAAGACCCGAGTTATTTTATCACTAATAACATTCAATCCACCTGCAAGGAGCACTAACTGAAAAACTCTCTGGGTTTACCCTCTAAAAGCTTTGGATAAATCTTATCTTTTGCACTCTAAAATGAGCAGAAACTCCCATTATTAAAACTTTATTGCATTATGTCCACAAATCCATCCCTCAATACCTCTGACCTTTTAAAAATGCCGTCCTTTTTGGATCCATGTAGATGAGGGCTCCTTGTGAGTTTGAGAGATTAAAGTTAATTCATCCTCTGATGAGTCAAAACCTCTGTTGTTCTTAAGGCTTTGCAGGACCAGAGTGGTCTAACTAACAATTGTCAACTTATCTGCATATCTGTCTATTTCATCAATAAAACCAGAAAATGTTGATATAATTAAGCATACAACTATGATGCAGAAAATTACTAAACTTTAAGATTAAAACAAATTTTTCTGGAATAGGCCTGGTTGTTGGTATTGAGGTATATTAGCGCTTTATAAAAATTACATTCTGTCAAAAAAAGTTATGTTAATGAGATTTCTAAAAAGGTCAGAGGGACTGGAGATTTCCCTCCCCCACTTGTTGCTGCCTACCATTCAGCTGGTTTATCGCAAATAAACGGAGTCATGGCGTGAGTACTAAAGCAATGCTGCCCATCCCTCTTAATGAGGTAACGCTGTTTTAAAGCAATAGTTGGGAACCTACAGATAGGATGTCTGTAAGGCAGCTGGATGCAGGCAGATTTCAGACTGACTGATCAGCTAAAATCCACTAAATAAAATAAACCATGATATATATTTTAGCTTAATATTTTAATGGGGATACTGTGACTACGTGGTGTTTTTAATTAAGGTTATCATACTTGGAGAATCTTACTCCTGTCAGTGCAATGCAAATGGTTTAGAAAGTAGTATCTTAATAGGCATCAGTGAAAATAAGACTAAAGATGATAAAAAAATGAACTGGCCAGGAAATGCACCACCTTATGTTGTTTTGACCATTAGCCATCCAATAAATTGATTTCCCAAACCTAAAATGTATTCAGACTTGCCAACATTTTCCTCCATTTATTTTTTGAAATTCTCTTTTTTATTTAAAAAGGCATATCTCCATCACCAATAGCATTGCATATTTACATTAACTCAGTCTGTCTAAGACACGGCGGTTCTGTCCATGCTGCCCTTCAGGAGTTTTCTCTCACAGAACAATTCTACAGAGACCAAAGAAATAACACAAAGATAACCGACCTGGGGAGCGCACCTTTAACAATAAAACAAAACAAAAACAAAAGGGAGCGGAGGTTCAAAACAAACTCAAGTTTAGTCAGGTGAAATCCGATCTGACTGGTTTCACATACTCTGTCCATTTGGTCCAGATCTTATAAAACCTTCCCTTCTCAACTTTGGGGGAAAAGGAGATCTCCATAACATAAATCTCGTCAACAATTTCAATCCATTCATCGATGGTGGGGGGTTCCACTTTTGGCCATTTCCTATTGACACATTTCTTACTAGCTGCAAAGTCAACAGTTTTTTGTCTTTTATGTTCCATGTTTCAAACATATCACCCAAAAGCGAAGTTTCACATTTCAATGGAATGTTAAGGTTGAATATATTTTTTATGTTTGTGGATCTCTTCACAGTATGGTTTTATTAATTGGAAAATATGGAAGTGGTTGGCTACATTTGACCCACAGAGTCTCCAACAAGCATCCCCGTTGCCCAGGTGGCGTTTTTGAATTGGTGTGATGAAAAATCTTGTGATATTTATCCAGCAGAACTCCCGGCAAGTGTTTGATCCAGCTGAGGTCCATTGTAGTTGACATATTTTCTCCCACCTTTGCTGTGTAATTATTATCCTTATTTCTGTTTCCTATTTCTTTTTTATGTATTCTGTATTCTCTTGTTTAGATAATTGTATGGCTTTATATAATTTTGAAATAACCTTATTGCAAGATCTGGACTTAGTTAATGAAAGGAATGCTTCCATGAACCCTGATGTTCTCCTGAAGGTTTGGAGCTTCTCCTTGTAGCTCTGGTCCCGTTCTGTTGCGCCCTTCTTTGCTCGTCTGCCGGTTCTCTTCCAGGTCAGCCGCTGCACCTGCTCCATGAGTGTCTCCGGAGATGTGGTGCTTGTCACGGTGTACCCTCTCCTCAGCAGGTCCTCCGATGCCTCCTCTGACGTCTCGTAGGTTTTGGTTCCGTCTTCGTGTCTCACGCGCAACCTGGCAGGGAAGAGGGTCTGGAACTGAACTTTACTTTCCTCCAGCCTTTTTCGGATCTCTGTGAATTCTCTTCTTCTCTGGAGTATTAGCGGTGGATAATCATGATCCAGCTTTATGCGATTCTACTGCCATGTAAACCCCTTCTTCTGCCATGCCTTGTGGAGTAATGTCTCTTTTGTTTTAAAACTTAAAAACTTGATTATAATGGAGCGAGGCGGCGCATCCCTCGGCGGCTGCGGTCCCAGCGACCAGTGAGCCCTTTCAATCTGCAGGTCCGGCATATCCTGCGTTAGCCCGAGACCTTCCTGGAGTAAATTTTCCACAAGTGAGATCATCGTGGTCGATTCCTTTTCGGATCCTTCTGTCACCCCATAGATCCTTATGTTCTCACGTTTAGAGCGGCCTTCCAGGTCTAGCAACTTGTCCTCCAGCTTGGTGTGCAGTTAGCATAGCCGTAATGACATCTTCTGCGTTTTGGATCCTCTCTTCTGCTTTCTCAATTCGCCCTTCCACCTCGTCCAGTCTGGTATTTGCCTGTACAATTTCTTCTCTTATTGTCTCTAATTGTTCTTTGTTTTCTTGGCGAAACCCTCGTATTTCTAAGTCGGCCATTTCTCCGCACCTGTTGCTTGTTAGCTCAAACGTGTTAGCTGCTGATTGTAGCTGCGCTTCGGTCTTTCTCTCCCACCTGTCTTCGGACCACGTCTGTTGCTCAAATTGCTGATATTGCTTTTTATCCCCCATCACTTTACTGTTTGTTAAATAATTTATTTGGTTTCTATGGGGATATAGTTTCTCTGGTTCAGCCGGGAGCTCCCTTGTTATGCGGCCATCATGGTGGTGTTCCGACCGGAAGTCTTTTCCTCCATTTCTTTGCCACAAACTGTGTCTTAGGGATTTTTTGTTTTAGTAAATACATTTAGTTTTCATGAATCACAAATATAACAATATTAAAATCTCACAATGTAAAGCTTTTGTTTTACAATTTATTTCCACATGTTTTGGTTCAGATCGCAGTTTGGACCAGTTTACTGTTTTACTGCGGACCCTAAATAAGCAAAAGTAGCACTGGGTGGCATATCTGGATAGATATTATTCATTGGAGTCACATTTATCAGATTACTTTTGAACAGACCAGGTGACTAATTTAGAAAAACTACTTTTAATTTTCAGATCTACGAATAGATGCACAGATAGCCTAAAGCACCCCTGGCAGACGTCTCTGGGTACAAAACGACCAGAACTTTTTAAATTTGTAAAATGGCAAGGGCGGTTATCAAAAAATAAATAAGTAAATAAATAAAGAGGTACTTAAAGTTTATGACGTGGGAACAAACAGTCGAATCTTCTAAAGAGCGTGCATTTCCGCGGGTCTATTTAATATCCTCCTTTACTTCAAAGCTATCCGTTTGATCTTAAAGACCTCTGCTTGCCTTGCCTGAGCAATTGAGTCGTGGGCACTGACTCTGTAAGGGTGAAGGGACGCCGTTGGAGGGGCCCAGCAGGGACATTTAGCTCATAATTTTGTTGTACTGCAGTTGGTTGGCTGGTTGAAGGCTGCTGGCAGAGAAATAGGCTGGCAGCCACACAGGAATGCGTATTGTTCGGAGGTTACGAAGTTTGTGGTTGTTGTTGTATTTGTTACGGTTGTGCTGCTCCCGCTTCCCTGGTAGTGACTGAGTTAGCGGAGGATCCCTGTGGAGTTAGGGTAAAAAAAGTGGGAAAAAGATCACATCATGGGAGACAGAGCTGAGTGAAACAACTGTTGAGGAAAAAAACACACAAAAAAAACTCGGCAGGACAAGAGAAGGAGTCCTCATCTTTATCTTTATCTATATCAGGTCGTGTTTCCTTTCATGATGAAATAATTAATTTTCTCCTAGAATTAGTGGGCCATCTCTGTTTAATGTAATACTTCTACATAATAAAACTTTGTATCTTCCTCCTGAGGGTGGTAAAAGGACCTTCGGACCCTGGAAGGGACTGGCTGAGCTGGGAAACCCTGTCTCTTATTGTATGTGTGTCATTTGTTTTCCTTTGAGCATGACGTTAGGACACGAGGCTCTGCTGGATGCCTGGTGACGGATATGGGGTGTTGTTCCCTGCCACGCTCATCGGAGCTTCTATTGTCTGTTTCTATATCTTTAGGGAACATTGTCTCACTCCCCCACCCCCCTATATATTCCCATCCTCGTGTTTCGCTCACTGCCCCCTCCTACTCTGTTCCCTCGAATGAATCATGTGACTCTCTGGACACGGAGGGTGAACTCCTTGCTGCTGCCTCACATGCAGAGAAGGACTTGTGGGGAAAAGTCTGGTGGTTTCATAGGAAGCACATTATTTCTTTAGGTTTTTAATTGTGTACCAGCTGCGGATGGACATTTCTCCTTTGCGAGGATAACATTTGATTAATGCGTTACCCATTTAGTGAGTGACTGTTAATCATAAGAAGAAGATCGGACTTTGCATATTTACACACCTTTTATGTTGCTTTTTCTAATTTTGATCTTCTTCTCTTTTATATTTTTGGTCTTGTCATATTCAAAAGGTCACTCTTCCCCTTTCCCTTCGTTATATTCACATGCAATTCCATGTATTTAAGAAGAAAAGCAATTAATTTCAATTCAGTTTATTTATATGGCGGCAAGTTAGAACATGTTGCCTCAAGGCAATTTTTAAGACGATAATTTCATTTCTATTTTATAAATAGCTTCATATGTCAATTAATACAGTTGTAATGAGGGTAAAGTATCAGCTGTTTGTATTAACATTGCAAACTGGAAGCAGTTGGGAACAAGGGAAACTCAACCATCCTTGGTAATGTCAGCATACCACCAAGAAGGACGAACCACATCCAACAGGTTTAACTGTGGACGCAAGACGAAGCTCTTTGAAAGGGATGTACAGGTGCTAACCTGGATTGTATCCAAAAAACATTAAACCACAGCTGCCCAAATCACGGCAGAATTAAATGAGCATCTCAGCTCTCCTGTTTCTATCAGGGCATTCCCTTGGCCCAATACTTGTGCTACATGGGCACATTCTGGATCACTATCTGCATCCAATGGTTCAAACATTGTATCCTGAAGGCTATGCCATATTGCAGGATCACAATGCACTAATACGTACAGCAAGGCTGTTGAACAAATCCCATGTCCTGCACAGTCACCGGATCTAAATATTATTGAGCCACTTTGGGGTGTTTTGGAGGAGCAACTGAGGAAACCTTTTCCTCCACCAGCATCACCAGTCGCGACTTGGCCACTATCCTGCAAGAAAAATGGCTTAAAATCCCTCGGAACAACGGAGCAGGACTTAAATATGACATTCCCAAGACGAAAAGGAGGCCTTACACCATACTAATAAATTATTGTGGTCTAAAACCAGGTGTTTCACTTTTATAGTCCAACCTGTTTACATCTGCATGCAGAGTCCTGATTTCAGCCTGAAGCAACACCTTTTTGTCCAGCCTCAGTGTCTAGCCTTGTGGAGAGCTTTCCCAGAGGATGTAAAGTTGTTATATGGGTCAACATCCTATTAAACTGCCATGTGTTTAAAATAGGATGTCAATGTCATATGTAGTTTACTTACTCAATGCTTTTCTGGTCACGTTAAGATTTTTTAAATTCCGTTCTCTGGTTTAGTAAAACGTCCTAAAGCATAAACCTCCGGTGTCTACTCAGGCAACTCTTTCTATAATTGCGCTCTTACAACATTTTATTGCCCAAGACCTTTTGTCTTACCTCGTCTCGTACGTCACATGGATAATACCCCGGTGTATTTCATATCTGGCAAATTAACAGGTTCTACCACTGAAACTTCAGTTCTGTTTGCAGCTGTGTTTGATCAACTATCCCCATCCTCTGCTGGTACTGCGTCAGACCTTTAATCACAATCACACACGTACGGCTCCAGGATCTGCAGTGCTGCATGGTGCCTGCTGTTAGTGGGCAGCCTTTTCTCTGAAGTTGCGTCACTGCCTGTCCATCAGAGGCAGGTTGAAAACAATCTTTCTAACGTAGTAAAACATGGAACAGATCACTTTCATATGTTGTGGGGGAGGAAATGCGAGTTAAAGTAAGCATTTGTTTGTTTCTCATTGAAATAGGAAATGCCCATTCATGGTTTGGCAAGTCCTGACTGAATTAAACTCTTTCAATATTCAGCATATGAGTCAGACTCTGATTCCTGTAAGAATGCTGATGTGGTTGCTGGAAGTGAAATCCCCGAACTCAACGTCCATCAACATGTTATATTACATCGTGCAAAAGAGAATACTTCGCATTCTTGGCCTGATTAATCAAAGTATGCAATCAAACTCCCACTTCAAGTATGTCATTTTGTTACCAAAAATAATTTGGATGGTTTCTTGAAAGGAAATGTCCAAAATATGGTCTTTTTTTCCTGATACAGATTCAAGCCATTGAATTATTAGTATATACCAAAGCTGAATCCCAAATAAATGCCAAGTATTTGATGTTGGCCAATTACTGAGAAAATTGCTTCAAATGTAAAACGTAGTGGAAACAGAAGAGAGGTCCAGTCCTTGACTTGTTTTTAACCTTGGTTGTAAAATACTGTGTTGCACAGGGGTTACAATCCATACTGTGTGGACAAAACCTTTAGAAGACGGTTTTATCCTGTGTTTATTTATTTATTTTCTCATGAGTTTAAAGGACAAATTGACAGACTCCCATCCCTAAAAATGTACGTAAAAAAGTATAAAATCTAGATGAGGAAAAATAATTCCAGGCAGAAAATTTTAAAAAGGACAGAAAATTTGGACAGAAAATCATAAAACCGATACTGAAGATGTTGGCCTGATTGTTTTGTATTTACAGATAATTCTATTGCTTATTTTCCGTACAGATAGTTTTTATGTATTTGAAACAATTGTAGCTAAATCTACGAATTAAATCAGGAGGTAATGTTGGTATCTTCTTCACTCAAATCCTTTCCTCGTCTAGCGTTACCGCAGGAGATTGGGGGGGGGGGGTCACGGCAGCCAAGCAGTCTGATCCTTAGTGCTCTGCCTTGCTGTCCTGATATTGATTCATCATTTGTTTGAGTGTTTGTTTCCTTCCCGTTATCCTGGCAGCTCTTTTCTCCTGTCAGCATCAGATTTTTCGTCTCCCAGACTGCTTGGCTGCCGGGCTGCTGTTCGACCGGCATCCTTGGCAGCACCCTCGAAACCATGGAGAAGATATGGCATGAGAACGCGTGTTTGATGTGCGCTCAAAGGGTTCTGTTTGCGGGGGGGGAGGGGGGGGATTTTGGACGATGGTGTGGGACAAGTTGTAGTGGAGCTGTTTATGAGCACAGGCGTCAACAGGGGAGTGGGGCGGTCGGTTTTATGGCATCTGATAAGAAGAAAGCACACACAAAATGATTTAAAAGTGCAAAACAAATGTGCATCAAATGTCAAGGATTACGTAGACCGTGTCATTAATACCCGGTTACATACGGGTGATTAGTGTTTGACCATTTTACAACACAGATTCTGTGTCCCAAAATAGCTTGTGGTTTAAGGTTGCTGTCGGAATACAGTTTTCCTCTTTGTTTCTCCTCCTGAAATACGTTGTATCAAATGCTAGTTTTTGCTACAATGTAAGAAATATATCAACTCACTTGATTGTCATAGTTTTTCAAAAATAAGTAGTTGTTATAGAGCAATAGTGAACAAACCGCTGTAGCCATTTTCAAAGACGGAGCAAATATTTCAGTCTGTCTACCAGTGGTCGCAACGGTCAGTCAATCAGAGCCGTTTCCTGCAACCTTTAGATATGTCCCTCTGCTTACGCACTTTAATTAAACATCTAAAGTGCCTCACTGGCATGCAGTGAAGCTTTACAGAGATCCGCTAACAAACTAAAATTGGAGCCAGGTGTGGTGAAGCAGAGACATGAAACAGCCGCGGCCCTCGAGGACTGGAGTTTGAAACCATTGTGCTTCCGGTTTAAATCTGGTAGACGTATCTAACAAGAATTGCACATGAGAAAGACTTCAGCAAACAATAGATGAAAGAGGTCTTAGTAATAAGCACACTTAGCTCTTAGATTAATAATAAAAAGTTTTGAAAATATTATTTCTCATCCAATTCATATTTACCTCTACTTCATGTTGGTCTCTGGCTTAAAATCCCAACAAAATACTTTTGGGTTTGTGGCTGTAATGTGACATACTTTAAGAGACGTAAGTACTCTCCCAAAGTACTGCAAACCAATATGTTTTAATCCATTTAGAATTTTTTCTTTTGCCTCAATCGTTTGGATCCATTTTCTACATTTGCCTTCTTGTCCAGAACCACCAACATTCCCGTCTTAGTTGACAGAGCTCAACCTAAGAGGTCCAGTTTAACATCGTCTCTGGTTTCCTTGTCATTTTTCTCAACATTGCTGCGTTGTTTGCTAATGGTGTGGATGACAGGAGTAAGTCACGGCTAGTTAAGATCCTCAATCCGTTCATTTCACGTCAGCGTGTTCGTGCGTCTGCTTCCCTTTTGTCATGAAGTGAACAAGAGACCCACTGTTTTTCCCGCCGCAGCCGCCAGCCTCTCGTGGATTGTTCTGGAAAACGGGCTGCTGGCGCGTTCAGATGGGCCGTGTGGGGTCAGGTGAGGGTAGCAGTAGGTGGGTGGGTGGGTGATGGAGTTGGAAAGGGATCCACACAATGTGGGGCTCTGGTCAGAGAGAAATGGATTCATTAGGCAAGACCCGTTGCGCTACTGCCTACCTTGCGCCTGCAAAATCGCTGCCTCGGTGTGGTTTACACCAAAAACAATTTCCTACGGGATCAATAAAGTATACATTATTATTATTATTATTATTATTATTAACATTCCTCAACTTCGAAGCAGCAGGCCGGTCAGGGTGCGAGCGGCGGCTCAGGTGGATCAACACGTCGTTATCTGGGGTTGCTTTATTGACACAGCTCGTGATTGACTGCTTCAGGCTAATGTTTTGTCAGCGTGTCACCTTGTAATTGACCGATTGTTGCTCTGTGTTTTAAAGGGAGAAAGAAAGGATATAATTGATGCAATTTCCCAAACAAAGATTGGATTTCTTTGTTCCTTGGGCCCAAATATACTCTGTTGTGTTTGTAGCGACGGATAATTTATCTGGAAATGATGGCTCGTGGTGTCGGCTGCATTCTTTTTATATCTTCTTTATTGCTGCATGCGAGCCTGCATTCATCTTGGAGGATGCATCAGTTGAGTTCAGTTTTAAAACACAGGAAGGATACATGGTTAGGATTGGATTATTAGAGGTAGACCAATCACAGTTTCAAGGAATCAAGGAATCTTTATTTGTCATCACATCACATGTGAGGTGGGACGAAATTCTAATCCCCTGGTCCAGTTTACACCCTGATAGCAATTTTAAATAATGTAATAAAATATAAGAATATAATAACTATGCGAGACTAGGATTTGAGCTACACAAAATCTACAATATGGACACAGAATCTACAATATGGGACTTCGGACATAGGAGCATTGAGGATCGGAATGCAAATATATAATACATTATAAATTATAAAGAACTATACAAGAAATGTGATTTGACTCCACAGAATATACAATATTGATACGGAATCTACAATAAAGTACTTCGGACATAGCAGCAATCAAAATTCGGAGTGCAAGTGACATATTAATTGACATTTTAAAGGGACTTTTTAAAGTGAAACATTAAAGTGAACCATTACAGTGACATTTTAAAGTGACATTTTGAAGTGTGATATTAAAGTGAACAGTGCCAGTCAAATGAGAAAGTGTTTTTCAGTTCTGATTGTCATTGCGTGTGTTAGAGAGTCTCACAGCTTCAGGAATGACGCTGTTTCTCAGTCTGGTTGTTTTACACTTGATGCTCCGCAGCCTCCTGCCTGAGGGGAGCGGGACAAAAAGTGAGTGTGCTGGGTGTGTGGGGTCCTTCATGATGACGGAGGCCCTCTTCCTGCATCTGGAGGTGTAAATATCTGTGGTGCTGGGGAGGCTGACTCCAACATTCCTCTGTGCAGCCTTCACCACCCTCTGCAGAGCTTTCCTGTCTGCAGCAGAGCAGCTTCCATGCCACACGTTGATGCTGGAGCACAAGACGCTCTCCACCACACATCTGTAGAAATAAGTGATAACTGAGCTCCCGAGTCCAGCTCTTCTCAGCCTCCTGAGGAAGTAGAGCCGCTGGTGCGCCTTCCTGACCAGAATGGAAGTGTTGTTGCTCCAGGTGAGGTTGTTACTCAGGTGTACACCCAAGTACCTGTAGCTGTTGACCACTTCCACCGCAGATCCTCCCATGTGCAGGGGGAGGTGGGCATGCTTGCCCCTTCTGTAGTCCACAATCATCTCCTTGGTTTTCTTTACATTAATGCAGAGGTTGTTCTCTCTGCACCAACCCTCAAGGTGTTCCACCTCCTGACTTTAGCTGGACTCATCACTGTTTGTGATGCATCCAACCACTGCTGTGTCGTCCGCAAAGTTCACAATATGACAGCCTGGATGGATAGGCGAGCAGTCATATGTGAGCAGTGTGAACAGGAGGGGGCTCAGCACACAGCCCTGAGGGGAGCCAGTGCTGAGGGTGATGGTAGGGGAGGAGATGTTGTGAATCTTCACACCTGTTGGTAAGGAAGTCCAGGACCCAGTTGCAGAGGGAAGAGCTCAGTCCAAGTGAGGAGAGTTTGTTAATCAGAGTCTGAGGAATCATGGTGTTGAAGGCAGATGTGAAGTCCACAAACAGCATACGGACGTATGAATCATTCTGCTCCAGGTGGGTGAGGGCAGTGTGGACCACGGAGGAAATGGCGTCCTCTGTGGATCGATTTTTCCTGTATGCGTACTGGTGTGGATCAACGGTGACGCTGATGTTGGCTTTGATGTGGGTCTGAACCAGTCTCTCGAGGCACTTTGTGATTATCGGTGTGAGGGCTACTGGCCGATAGTCATTCAGACCTGTCGCTGCGGAGCTCTTTGGGACCGGGATGATGGTGGCGGTCTTCATGCAGGTGGGGACAGCTGCCTGGATGAGGGAGGCGTTGAAGATGTCCGCCAGCACGTCTGAGAGCTGGTCCGCGCACTCTCTCAGCACCCGTCCGGGGATGTTGTCTGGGCCAGCAGCTTTCCGGGGGTTTGGTGGTTGGGTCTCTTGTTTTTGTAAATCTGTGTGCGAACATTAGAAGATTTAAAGTTTAAGTTTTGCAGCATAAAGAACACACTCACTGTAATTTACTCATGTTTTAATATTTTGAACAATACTTAGCATATTAACCCGACTTGAGTTGTGTAACGAAGTACATGTACTTAGTTACTATACACCTCTGGTTTCCGACTTGCCAGTTCAGGTAAGCTGAATTGAGAGCAATCCACAGTTGACATAGTTACTCCCGAACAATTTCAAAGTCTCACAGTATTTTAACAAAAAGATTAAACAACTGTATACCAATAACTAATTGATTTGATTTATAAAGCAATATATCCTTCTACTGCTGATAAATTGGTATAATATATTAATAATTACAGTCATTACGATGTCATCTATAACATTAAGGTTTCGAAACAACACAAATCTGAAATAAATAATAAATATAGAACTAAATTATTATTTGTTTTCAACATCCTTATTCATATAGCATTAGATTATAAGTAAAACAAAGTAACATTTGTCGTTAAGTATTCACAAGGGTTAAGAAATGTGGTTTTTGCATTATGACTCTGCTTTTAATGACAAAAAAGGCAAATTAGTTTTTTAAAAACCGGCAGCAAGTGTAGTAGCCCTTTTACAGCCAGCTGACTGGGAGTGTAAAGCAACAAATGGAGCCAGGATTGTTGCCCTGACACGGTTGCAGAAAACACTAATTTGCTCTGGAATTACTTAGAACATCTAATGGATTTTAAACATTGAAAATGTTATAATGCCCTAATGCCGGTACCTGGGCCATGCCACAGTGTAATACTTATAGAGATTATCTCGCCCTGTGAGGTATTGAAAACCATTTTTACCAAGGTGTGCAAAAGCTCAGGATGTGAAGCGACTCCCAGTCACAGAACAGTTGGCCAGAGGACGTGCCGTCAAACGCTGATGAAGCAGAAAGTCATTCAAGGTGTTCGGGGCCTGCAGGTGCATTTAAATGCTGATGGTGTGGCGAGTGCAGATATGCCGCAGCTTTGTCACGCAAAGTCCAGACCCAACTGAGTTTACTAAGCTTTTTCACTTCCTGGCTCGAGGTTTGCTTGTGATACAAACACAGAGGTGCGATGTTTTTTCGCTCTGTCATTTTCTTTTATTTTTTTACCCCTTGGAAAGTGAAAGAGCAGAACAGGCAGAGTGGCTTTGGGGGGCAGGGAAGGGAGCGGCAACCAGATGGGAGTGTTGTGGCTTTAGTGAGGAGTTGCTTGTGCTGTCAGCATAGTAAAACTTTCCCCCCTGAGCTGTGACTCATTAACCGCAGCTCCACTCTCCAGCGCGGTTCGGTTCAACTATGTGATCCGCTGAACCGGCAAACAGGATCGTTTTGGTGCTTCAATACAAGACTCTAATGAGGATGTAGCACGCTCAAACAAATCAACAGTCGACCATCAAGGGGAAATTAGGTCTGTTGTTTAAAAAGTTACGCAAAGCAACAGCCTAACTAGCTCTAATAAACTCATTATTTCATTACTATCAACTTGCCTTCTGTGCAGCAATGCAAAGTCTGTGAGGAGTTTTTTGCCTCAGGTTTTGTTGCAAACCACTGTCTGTGTTCTCGTTCTCCTATAGGAGCTCTCCTGATGATTGCTCAACCTAATAATAAAGAGGTGTTGCCTTGATTGCTGTTGGTCTCGCTTTGCTTATCATTAAGCAAGGTCAGTTAACTCTATTATTATTAACATTCGAGATTATGTAATAAGCACGAGTGCTCTGCCTGCAATGTCACAGCCTTTTGATTTGCATCCCGCCTGCTTTCAGATGTCCACCGCCACTGAAAACAGAATGGAGGGGCCTCGCACTACAAGCCGAGAGAAAACCTACAAGAAGGTGAATTCAACCTCATCCTCGTTGCGATTTGTTTTTTTATTTGTCCTTATTAAACCCAATTCTGGTAAATGACTCAGTTTTAGAGCCACCAAATCCAAAACAGCTTTACTTACTGAGTAAGTCGAGAGGGTTAAAATGTCCTTGAGCTTCAGCACATAATGTCCTGACCCCTGTTAGGGCCGACTGCCAGAGACCAGTCAAGTCCCTCTCTAACTTGTTTTCTTTGTTTAAACCCTAGATGTCACAGCGTGTGGCAGCATTTCTAAAGATGTAACCATAACTTTTCCTTTAGAACAGCAGCTTACATTGTTTTAAACACGTCTTAAAGGAAGGCAGGAATATGACATAAAGCAATATTTGTTCCCTAAGTCCATAGAACCTATTTTTAGTTGGATTTGTTCCTTTTTACATTTGTTTGTAATGTTCTCCATGGTTTAAAGCATATAGGGAGAGTAAACATCTCCTGAATAATTTATTGCTGGGTTATACAGGGTCTTAAGCTCACCGTGTAGGCTTTCTTCAGGATTTACTGTAATTCTGCGAATTGAGTTTTATGGTCAACCCTATCTTTAAAAACTAAAAAATTGTATTCATGATGACATAAACTTTAAGTCCCTAAGGCCTCCACAATATAAACAGGCCCAGAGCATCACTGATCCTCAACGGTTCTTAATAGTGAGCATGAGGGTGTTTTGTGAATATTTATGCTTAGTTTTCCCACAGAAAAAGCTTAATGTTACAGTTATCTCAATCAAGCATGTAGTAAAATGTTTGTTTTGGAGACTTGGTTGCCCTAAGATGCCACTCTTTTTTTTTTTTTTTCAGTTTTCTATCAGTAACACTTTTATTCTTACTTTGTCACAGTTTCAGATGCTGTTAAAATACCTAGTTCTTTTCTTTGACTGCATATATTTGAAAACTCAGGATAGCATCTATTTTCTTGTGACCATTTCCTGACAAAATCAATATCAAGACACCCTTGTTTCAATGTCATGCAGTTTGCTTGTTTTTCCCATTTTGAAGGGCAACTAAGAGAGTGTCTGTATTCACACTTCATTAAAAAGAAAAAAATATTAATTGTTACCAAAAAAAAAATGTATATACACTTTTGCACCAATATTTAAAGCGCTAGTTATCTTTTGGTTGAATTCAAAAACAATTATTTCTTTTGTTGGAAGGCATTTTGCTGTTTTTACCAAGAGTTACAATACATTTTTTGATCACTGCATGTATCTTAAGGGCATCTTCAATGTTCTAGACCTTCCTGTTTTAGCACTCCAAACAAATGCGTTGGTTTTTCTCTGTCTGTTTTCCCCATCAAGACCACGTCATCGGCCCTGAAGGGAGCCATTCAGCTCGGCATCGGCTACACAGTGGGCAACCTCACCTCAAAGCCGGACAGAGACGTTCTTATGCAAGACTTCTACGTGGTGGAGAGCGTCTTTCTACCCAGGTTAGTGGTGCATGGAGTAAAGCGGCATGTAATATTAAAGATTTCAACAGCCGTTTCGAAATGTCAGTAATTTGTCTAATGGCGGATTGCAGAGCAACAGTCTGAGTTTCACAAAAAAATGTCAAGGTTAATTCACAGCAGGAGGTCATGAATGAGACTGCTTCATCAAAAACAGATTACATGTAGGTGGGAACACGCTGAGACTGCTGATTAATGTCTGCAGAGTTGTTGTGCTGTTTTGTACCTAAACAATATTTATTGTTTGGGTCTCTGCTACAAACAATGAATACCTAATCCTGCCCAGTGTGAGAACTGCGGCCAGGGCCTCTTCATCGTTTATCAGCAGTCGGGGCTCTTTCCCTGAGTCATGATGGAGGGATGTTGCTATGGCTGTGGATTATCCTTCCTTGAGCTGTGAAATCAGCTTACTGCTTGCCTCTCGGTTCTGCAGCGCTCAGAAGACGTCTTCTCGGGCTGTCTTCACAATTACATCATCAGCTTTAAGGAACCATTTGATATGATCTAAATTTAAACCAGGAATTCTGTGAAAATGGGATTCCTCTCATCCATCATTGCACAGCTAGAGCTCCGACTCTCTTTCTGTCTGGATTTAGCTTTAAGAGCAGGGATTTCTAACCTTTGTCATCAAACACACTTAGAGTAACACAGGCCTGTCACATGATCAGAAATGGTCCCTTTTCTATAAAATCTGATTACAGTGTCGCACTGTTGTAAAGGCTCGTCTCGCTGATTACAACTTGCTGATTTTGCCAATTCGGATTTTTCTTTAAGGAAATTTAGACAACAGAATTTGACGTATTCCTTTTTCATCCTTCCTCTCATGAGCAGCTATTATCTATTTACCATGTGTATGAAAAAGCTTTCACTTTACATCAGGTTAATGTTTTAAACCTTCCCAAGTGTGTTAGGAATTAACAATGTTAGCACACTTGATTTATTAGCATTTTATTATCATTAAAGCATCAGTCTGTGGGTGTATTTCACTGGGAAGCTAAGTTCTTAGTAACACAAAAGATAGCGATTAGTAAAATTATAAGGCACAGCAGGGTCGCAGTTCCTGCAGCCTTCTTGTTATCTTCTGAATTATTTTGCTCTCACTCTGCTGAACCCTGGATGAACCTTAGGCCAAAAAGTAGCCAAAGCAGATTCACTTTTTAATAGCTTCCAACAACCTTTGTGCCACTTCTGAATACACAAAATGCTAATTGCAATTAAAATTGTACTAGCTACAGGAAGAACGCTAAGGAGAGCAAGATTTACTAAAAAGATTTTTTTAATGTTTTGCCCCTAACATTTCTCATGCATTTACAACAGCAGAGCATTTCTCTAGATGGATTTTTACCACTTTTCCCTACAGAACCTTTTCAATTAAGCAGATGTGTATAAAGTACTTAAAAAAAGTAACTAAGTAAAAGTAGAAATACCACAATTGAAAACGACTCAAGTAAAAGGTAAAGTCACCCACAACAAAATTACTTGAATAAAAGTCTCAAAGTAGCTCACAATAAACGCACTTGAGTATCAAAAGTATCTTGTGAAAACATAATACTAAAGTATCAAAAGTAAAAGTCCAAGTATTTTATAACACACATGGAAAGAAGCAACAGATCCAAAAATTATTCTCCCCCTTTTTTTTTTCTGTCGCGTTTTCAGGTGAATGAAATGTGGTTTAGAATACAACTAAAAATAAATAAACTATCTTTCTTTGCTAAATTTAGCAGGACCAATTTTTCGCTTTTTAACTATGTTGGGGGAATTTTCAGCCCGCCGTTAACGTAAATCTTTGCTTGAGTACCGAACGCGATTGCTCTCGTCCTCTCGGGGTTGTGCATTCCAGATAATTCTATGATTATTTTGATTAGTAACAAGTAACGAGGTGGCAAATGTAAAAATGAGGAAGTAAAGGTATATGTTTCAACTTTTAAATGTAGGGAAGTAAAAGTAAAAGTCCTGATTTAAAAAAAACTAAAGTAAAGCACAAATCCTAAAAAAATGATTTAAGTGTGCACCTCTGCAATGAAGCCACATTCAAAGGCTGTTGAGCAGGAAGACCCTGTGTAACATCACACCACCTCATATTAGCCACTATTAGTCCTAGACTTTAACCAAGTCATTCTTAAGTCCTTCATTTTGCCTTACGAGTCTTTTGGATGACAATGAGCTTAAGTACCCACACTGATGACCTGGCGTTGTTCTTCATTGTTGTCACACAGGTTCTTTTTAAGTGATTACCCTTCTGTACAGATCAGGGATCAATCATTTAAAAACATATTTTCGTATTTAATGTGAATAAAATGATCTTTTAGATACCGAAAAAACGTTTAAAACAGACAGCTACCCATTTCAACAACTCCTTCCTTATAAATATTACATATCAATATTGTAATCTTGATTTACTTGCAATATATTATTTGCCCCTGTATGTATTTCTGCTGGCCTGTTTAAGCATTTATTTTCCTTTAGCTATCTGCTAAACTGTTCATAGTTCTTGTAATTTTCTGTCTTACCCAAACTGTACTTTGTATTTTAAAGCTGCCTGATAAATGAGAACCCCAATGACGCCACATAGTGTGCCAGACTATTATTTAGCAATGTATGTGGAAATTGAGAAACCTGCAAACTTTTCTGACAGCTATGATAAAAATAGTCAGAAGTAGCTAAAAAAGGGATCACTGAGTTGTTGTTTGTGTGTCATACATATTCGTCAACCTAGTTTGCTTTTAACCTTAAGGTTTCAGGGAGATAACAAAAGTCCTGTCAGGAAGCACTTTGTGGTTTTGTCTTTGCAACCCCAGGATATGCAAATTTACTATGGTCTATGCAAACCTGTTCCTGGCACGCACACGTCTCCTATTTCTGAGCAGCAGCCACACATCACTCCCGTCGACGCAGCACCATCTGGTTGAGATGATTGTTACATCTAACACCATGTTTGAGTCGAGTAGTTGTTGTTGTCGTGCCTTTCTTTGAAATGTAAAAGCTGGGAATGAAGAAAGTTACACAAGAATAAATGTTGGTCCCTTATATATCTTACTTAAATCTGCTCCCTTATATATCTAAGGGACTAGATGTATATCTGTATATTACATCGTTCCCTTTTTGTTTTCTGTCTTCTCTAAAGCAGTTCCTGTGTTGTGAAAACACAAAAATCTTTATTTGTGTTCACAAATGACTATCCTGCGAGGCAGGTTAAGCACTGTTATGACTTTTATTTGCCTGTCTGCCTGTCAACCCTCTTTCTCTTCTTCTTCTTCTTTCTCTCTGGAGGTTTATCTGCTGCTGTTTGTCCCGTCCGTCTAGTTTTTCCACACTTACACTGTGACTTTAATTTCTTTTTCTGTTTCGCTTTGGCTTCATCTCAGTGGAACTGCGGGCGTTTGGCTCTCTGTTCAGATCCAGTCAAAAATTTTCATGTGCTGTTTGCTCTGCGCAATTTTCCGTGACAGGTGAACACCGCTGCCCCACTGCGCTGAACAAAGCAGTCAAATTACGTTGTGGTGTAACATTACAGGTCACAGTCTCAACACAAGCACACAACAACACAATGGTCTTGTTACCTGGAGCATTGTTTAAGAACCCAGATTTAGATTTGCCATGGAAAATGTAATCTTTATTAACCTATTTCCACGTTTAGGCTCTACAAAACCAGTTCCAGTGAGTTTGCTTTGCCCCACTCGCCCTGTATCAATGTGCATGGTCATGTGTTCTGGTCCCTCCTTTGAATACAAGGGAACAAGCCTTTGACAAAGCTTTGGGAACCAAAGCTTTGTCAAAGCCTGTCTGATTAGGTTATTGTGTTATTTTAGGGCTTTTTGCAGCCCCCCCTCTCTGAATAGAGGCTCATGTGTTGAGTATTATTGTTTAGATCCAGTAAGTCATCCAGGAGTCATTTCAGCCTCCAGGTGAACAACTCTGCACTGGCCTCGTTTGTCACGACAGCCGATATGAATCCAGTGGACTGAACGAAACTATTCATATATCGATGTAATGTTTCCCCGCCTCTGGTCCTTGAAGTCCCTCGTTTTTCATGTTTTAGTTTTGTCTCTACTGCACAACACTTAATTCAAACTATTAAACTACTCTATCAGTTCCTGTATAATGATGATGTTGTTATGTGTTTAAATTTTATAAAGGATACTGTGTCTTATGTTTTATTTTACTTTATTGGTTTCTTAATCACATTCCAGTGAGGGAAGCAACCTGACCCCTGCTCATCACTATCCTGACTTTCGCTTCAAGACATACGCCCCGCTGGCTTTCCGCTACTTCAGAGATCTGTTTGGCATCAAACCCGACGACTACCTGGTAAGGCTCAAAATCTTTCTTAAACATGTGCTAGGGTATGACAGACTGATGCAATATGGTGGATAATTTAGTTTTTTAATGTATTCAAATCTGAGAAGTGTGATATATTCTCAATAAGTTATTGATTAATCTTTTACAGCAACACGGCCGCAGCTCCTTTGGGATTTGTCCCTACGAACTTGGCACAATTAGAGTCTTCCAATTGAACATGTACTTCAACGCAAAATAGCTCAATCTAATCTTAAATTATTATTTAATCTTTATTTAATCACAAAGTCCAGTTGGGATTACAAACCTCTTTTTCAAGGGAGTCCTGTCAGCAAAAATTACCCAAATAGTTACAAAGAGAAATTTAGACTGATTGGAAAATGTTTTTTACGTCTTGCCAGAGGTTCTCAAATTAATTTAAGTACCAACTTTGACTAGACAATTTAAACCAACAAATGGTCTTTGAAATAAACTAATAAATACTGTCCCTCAAGCCGTATATTTATGATGATTGTCCTATTGTATTTATTTCCATCCACCTTCTTGAAACTATCCACACATTCTAATGCTCCCACCCCCATGTTTCGTTGTAGGTAGGTCATAATTTTGTAAGTTCTGGAGAGTTAGTTGTATATGATTTCCTTTAAGAGTATCAGAGTAAACAGGGTTGAATACAACTGTAAAACACTTCTTTATTTATCAGTTCTTTCTTTGAGCATATCTACCATAAAATTATACTTGGGAAGCTAGAAAACTAGGTGCTATGCTAATTGATACTCTAATGAAGGCGTGGGCAACTTCAGTCCTTGAGAGCCGGTGTCCTACAAATTTCAAATTTATCCCTAATCCACCACACCTGAATCAGATGGATGAAGCACCTCCCCTGTATAAGTCAAGTTCTCTGGAGTCCTGCTAATGACCTGATTATTTGACTCAGGTGTGTTGAAGCAGAGACACATCTCAAACCTGCAGGACACCGGCCCTCGAGGACTGGAATTGCCCACTCCTGCTCTATTGGTTGGTGTTTGCACAGTAGCTTATCCAGAGCTTCATTCATATTCCTTGGTGCTGATTGGCTGTAACCCCAAGGACAGAAGGTATAAGCTGCAGTGATTTCAATATCGTTTCCACTGCGCGTTTTAAAAAACATTAGGTTAAATTTTGTGTGTGCGCTACTAAAATGTGCAGTTCTAAGTGTTTTTAGTGTTTAGTGTGTCGAGTTTTGTCATACAAGTTTCAAGTAAAACATGGAAGTTTGTGATTGTAACAAATGTTTTAGGACCTTCAATGGTACAAATACTTTTGTATAACCCCAGTTAAACTAAAGCAAAAACAGATTGAAAATTTGTATTGCTTAGCTTTATGAATTTGAACTTTGGTTGCTTTGGTCGGCTAGAAAGATGTAAATAAATTTTCTCTGAACAGCCATGTTGCTAAACTCCTGCAATCAACTTTATCTAAATTTAGCTTGGTTACTTCAAAGAAACATATCCGGGCATTGTCCTTTAAAGTGTTTTGAATATCTTTATTAAGTTTAAATGTAAAGTCCAGCTGATCCAAAGCCATGATGGTACCACCTGATCTATAGATGGGGTAACGCTCCGATATTAGCCAGCCATCATTTAGCCAGACTCTTTATACCCGACCGTTGTTCTTTGCATCTAATATTAAACATCTGGCATTTTTTATAGCATTCAACATTTCACTCCTCACAGATTTGCAACTTATGAACAGAGCGATTAAAAAGAAACACAATTGTTCCTCATTTTCTTGACTGAGTCTGGTTTCCTTAGAACTGCATAACCATTCAGATTGGCTAAAAAACCAGCCTGAAAAAGTCAGGAGTTTAAAATATGTTCCATATCTTCTGTTCATTTAATCACATCTTGAAATTTACCAAGAATCTGCACACCTCACTGTTTCAAGCTCTTCTTCATGCTTTGTTTTCAGAACCAAATTAGATTTTGTGTGATGTTATGACTTCATCCTGTTGTGACTTTATCCTGTTATGACTTTATCCTGTTATGACACCGCTTGCCTATTTACCATCTGCCTCCAGGCCTTTTCATAAATCCAGCCAGCTGTATTCTTGTTTTTGAACGCAGACACTTATTTCTGCACCGGTGACCAAAGATTTAAAAAAATAAATAAAAAAAATTGTAACTTCAAGGGAGCTTGGCGCAGCGAAGTAGAGGTTGCTACAGTTGTGGCTTCAGGTGGTGGTGGATTGTATCAGAGACTAATTAAAACAGAATACTTGCACATATAACTTTAGTAAAACCTCAGACATGTTTATCAGAGCTGTTCAGTGCGACTGCACTTTGGTTGTCTCTGGAGAGAGGGAGTAGATGCCCACTGTCTTTCTCATCTTCTCTGAACACGTTGCTCACATAACGCACGATTAACATCCAACACTTCTGCACGGTCTGCTGCGCTCACATATCGATATTTTTTTCTTATTGCAGTTAAAATATGTCTCATTAGCCTGCAGCTGAAAACATGACGTCCATGTCGAGTGTCTTCGTTAAGCTGTATTAACCAAGTAAAGCTTTGAAAAGTGACAATTTCTAGTTTCCCTACACATAAAAGCATGTAATTATTAAATAAAGAGGCATGAAGAGATTTCCAACTATGTTTTTACTCTATGATTTTGTTAGTGTCAACCATAAATAATAACATTAACTCTGTTGTAAAGGTAAAATCATAAGAAAAATTTGCATTGACTAGTAATGAAGAGATTTAAAAGTTAAATCCACTATTACTTTAGCTATTCATGAGTATATTCTAACCAGAAGCAAAAAAAAAATAAAAAAAAATCCTTTTTCTGCACACTAAAGATTAAACACTACACTAGTTAAAGATCTAACAGATTCAAGTTTGTTGTTAAATATTGATTAAGGGGTTGCAGAAGCTAATTTTGAATCTAATCTCGATTTTAGTCAATGGAACATAAAACAAACAAACAAACAACTACCTGATCCTTTTTGTTTCGGCTGCAGAACCACAGCAAAGAAAAGTTGTTTACTAAACTGGGTTGTTGTGTCCCTCACTGACCTGCCCGGACTTGCACTCATTCACTTTCATGTCGGTTGTCTGGTTTTTTTTTTTTTTTTTAGGCAAGATCTGCACAGTGGGCAAGATGGTTTTTAACCTGCTTTTGACCTCATATTGTGACAATGATTCATATTATAGCAACGACAATGAGCCACAGAACATAGCAAAGGATATTCAGGAAACCAACCAGATGCAAACTGAATATCTCTGAAAGGGAAAATTTCTAAAAACTTCCATCTACGAATGTGCTTAATCTAACTTGACTGAGCTTAAAGGGACCTGTAGATAAAGATTGTAGAAAAAACTTTTCGAAACCTACCCAAGAAGAGTTAAGGCTGTAATAGCGGATAATATGTATAATTTATTGGTTGTAATATTTATCATTATTGGGTATCGGAATTGAGATTTTAATTAATTTTTCTATGAGGCTTTACTGTTAAATGTGAAAAATGTTAACTGCCACAAGTCCTTTCCACATGCACAGTCAGACTGAGTGGGATTTTAAACTCCTACAAGGAATACACCTAGAGAATACGTATTGTGTAAAACAAATCTAAGATGTTCATGTGGACTAAATGAAACACAGAAACAATTGCTAGAACAATGTAGTTGTACATTTTTTTTAGTAATGCTTTTTAATAAAGTTTTACTGCCTGTTATCAGTGTGGGATGTCAGTCATCTTGTTATGAGAAGGCAAAAAAAATTAAGGTATGAAAAGCATTCATTGCATTTTTTACATTATTCTGTGTTTATGTAGGGATGCCTCTAGAGGGATTAAAAAAAAAACTAGGATAGAAATTCTATTCTTTATTTCAGCTCGGTAGTCAAAAACCATAAGCTTCATAAAGGATTTATTACCATATTTCCCCTGTCTAAATGTCTTCTTTTTTTCCATATACATTTTTACATTGTTTCCATTTTTTTTCTCTGCGTTTAGTCTTCTACATCTTAGCTGTTCCCTGGAAGCCTGATCCATGTTATTTGTAACACACGCCATGTTTTTCCTTCCTCAGTACTCACTCGTAAATGAGCCTTTGATTGATCTGGCCAACCCGGGCGCCAGCGGCTCGCTCTTTTATCTGACCAGCGATGATGAGTTCATCATCAAAACAGTCCAGCACAAAGAGGCCAAGTTTCTGCAGAGGCTGCTACCTGGATACTACATGGTGAGGAACAGGGAGCTTCTTTCTCTGTCTTACGCTCGGACATGATGGAAATTACCACAATCTAGAAATAAACACATTATATATATATATATATACATATATATACATATATATACACATATATATACATATATATACATATATATACATATATACATATACATATACATATACATAGTTAAAAAGCTGAAAAAGTATTCCAGGTAAAGAAAAAACAAAACAAAACTGATCTGAAATCCTGTAATAGAAACCATGGAGAATAATAAAAGTTAAAACAAACAGCTCATAGCGCCTGTTTGTAAAAGCATATTGTGTATGTGTTAAAGACTGAAAGAGTGAATTAAAATGTTCTTCGCCTGGAGAGATTACTGTAAATTAGTGAAATGGTGTTTTATTGAGTTTAGCTGCCTGACAGCACCCCGGTTAACTCTGAGAGGGCGAATGCCATACTGTTTAGTCCGCGGACCCACATAAACCAGAGAACTCTCAGGAGTACAATTATAAGGATTTATTGAAATGGATGATGTTGTTGGACCAGGGGAATAAACAACAAATGGGAAACAAACGGCAATTGGAACCAGCGGTGATCAGCAGCGGGATCGACAATGGCAACAGGAACCAGAGATGAAGACATCTAATGGCAACAGGAAGCACAGGTGAGTAATCCGACAGCAGTGAGAGCTTGGTGAAGTGACAACAGGAAACGGGATAATTTGAGATGTCTAACAGAGGCGGGGACCAGAGGCAAACATTACTCGAAGGAAACCGGGAACACTGAGGTAAGGAGAGTTGGAATCTTGTGCAAGGAACGGATGGGAAGAATGAACAGGAACGATCTTACTTGATGAACGCCAGGAGGATTGAGTGGTGAGTCCTTCCAATAATGTTATGGTTGGTTGTCCAAGGGGTTGTGTGCGGCGGAGAGAGGATGAAGGAGAGCGAGCAGACCGAGCTGGAGGAAGGAGCGGTGAAACCAGATGATTGAGCAGACCGGAGAGTTTTCTGTAAGGTGAGTAGAGTGACTCAGTGGATGACCTGGGGAGAGGGGAGCACAGGAAGCGATGAGAACGGCGAAGGGGAAAAAGGCAAAGTAACAAAATAAACAAAGTATCAAAATAACAAAACATGGAACAAGTGACAACCAAACTACAGAGAAGGCTAGAGACAAAAACTAAACTGGAGATTAAAACTAGATACAAGAAGGCTGGCTCAGAGATGTACGTTACCAAATGCAACTAATACTCAGGCGATGAGAACTGAGTCCACCACTCCTTTTAACCCTCCAGGACTCGTCTCTGGTGATGAGGTGCACCTGGTGATCTGGTGCACCTGGGTGTGGCTCAGGTGACCCCTGTGGACAACCTATAAAACATACTTAAAGGACTGAACCTCAGAGCGAAGTGTGCTCAAAGCCTGAGTGGATAGAAATGTCTATTTCTGGGATGCAGAGATCATTTTTACAGTTATGTCTTTAATAAAATCATCCCTGTCTTCCTAAGGTGCTGAAAAACTGAATCTGTCTAATTTAAGTTTTGATGTGCATTTTTTCCTCAGTATTTTTTCAGTTTATTTGGCTGTTTTCACAAACGTTTCTAGTGTTTAAGGGAAGGACTTGTTTAAACCTTTGCTGTTTCTGTTCTGTCACTTTTGCTGTCCCACTAAAGCCAAATGTCGTTATCAGGTTACACTATGTGCACAAATATCAAGTGAGCGAGTATTTTGACCATATCAATAAGCTAGATCAACTTTTATGATGAATAGATTTAAGCAAGGGGATTTTATTATGTTCTAGCTTTAAAGTGTAAAATCTTTTTGGTATTTATTATTATCTTTACTTCAGTTTTTATCTTATTGTCTTGCAGATTATGTTTCACATAATTTTATGGCTAAAATAATAAAAAGGAAAACTGAGGACAACGATTATATCAGGATGCACATTAGTGGTAATGAAACAATGACTATTTACTAAAAAACTCCAATTGGCAGGTATTCTGGAATGTAAATTTGCATAGGTTCTTTAAACATGTGAATTTATAGCTAAGCTATAGGCTTCTAAAATAGAGTTCAGGGAGAATAAAACAAGAATGTACAGAACAGCACTGTGTCAAAAAAAGTAAACATCAAGAAGAAAATCTTATGCTAACAACTAATATAGGTGAAAGGAATTTTTATGATTTCTAATATAATGCAGCTTTCACAGGTTATACATCAAATTCTTCCCTTTTGTCTACTCTAATCCTACCCTAATAAAAGTCTGCATAGTTGATATGAATGTAATATCCAGCTCTTTTTAAATTTGCAGAACCTGAACCAGAACCCACGCACACTTCTGCCCAAGTTCTACGGCCTGTACTGCATCCAGACGGGGGGCTTCAACATCCGACTGGTGGTGATGAACAACGTGCTCCCTCGCTCAGTCAAGATGCACTACAAATACGACCTCAAGGGATCCACCTACAAGCGGCGAGTGTCGCGGAAAGAGAGGGAGAAACCGCGTCCGACGTACAAGGACCTGGACTTTCAGGACATGCACGACGAGGGGCTTTATTTTGACACAGAGACGTACAACAACCTGATGAAGACCCTGCAGAGAGACTGTCGGGTAGGTGGCGGTATGTAGAAAGTGCTCGGTCCATTTCCAATGAAATAGCAGAGAACGTTTTGTTGCAAGGACAGATCTTTCTCCTTAAAAACAAAAAAAATAACAAAAAAAACATAGAGGTGGGTCAAACAGAATTATGTAGCCAAATTTTTATTTGAAAGTTTTAGGTTTAACCAATTTAGATTTAACTAAAAACATGTTTATTTCTATCCTCTCTGTCCTGAGAGGTTATTAGATCTCTTAATAGCAGGAGAGACATCACACCAGAGAAAGTAGTCAATGTAAACCAGGGTTTTTACCAATTTAAACAAAGACAAAATAATTACTCACTATTAACATCAGCATTTGTACTTCTAGACATATTGGACGGCTTTTGTCTGCCTGCTGTCGGATGAAGTAGGCTTTGAGTTGGTTCGAATCCAAAGTATAGCTAACATTAGATTGGATTTTACGTATTGAAACAGATGCTGCCTTTATTTTACGTAAAAGATAACATATTTAATGACTAAAACTGCACCTACCAAAGTCTAGCTGGTAACATAATTTCCCTTATGGACCTTTTGTGCATTCTTTGACTTAATTTCAATTGAAACCTTTGTCAATTATCAAAAACAGCAAGCTTTAAGCTTTAGAGTGATTTCATTCGGGTATAGGTGCTTTTCGTTCTCTATAAAATTCCCAGTTATGTTGTTAGCCTTGTAGGATATCACTCTAATTTGTTACCTTTGATTTAATTCAACTTTACAGAGGGATTGTCCGTTTGGCCACAGGTATTGATACCAGTGAGATAAAACATATTGTTAAACAGCAAGGCACTAGTCAAGTTTTTTTTTTTTTTTTGTATGCAAATGTTCCTACACTGAAGTAAACAGCATCTTGAGACAGCTTTTTAGGGATGAAAGTAAAACTTACAGTAAGGGGTTTAAGTAGCTGTTTAAGTAGCTGTTTGAACAGCTATGATGTCCTGTTCAGTGTGAAGTTCTCAAAGTGTTACTGTAAATATGAACGTTGTTAGAGATCAGGAAATGGGACTTTATGGGAGATTTGTTGCAGAGCTGGACAAACCTGGCCGGCCTGACAGTCCTGCTTGGGAACATCTGACAATTTAATGATTCTCGTTACACTGAACTCAACGTTGCCTGCAGTTTTTCAAACGTTGGAACCACGTGAACAAGAATTAGAGCAAATGAGCTGTGGACATATTTAGTTTGTCCTGTAATATTATGCCAGTCTCTGATTTTATTTTGAAAAAGAACATGAAGTGACACGTTTTTATTTAATTTATTTTCTTTCAGAGCACATTTCCTGTAGTCTTGTTATTTTGGATCATTTTGAGAATGTTTCCTGGAAATTTGCAAACATCTGTCATTTTCTCACCTCTTAGGTCCAACTGCGGCTCCTCTTCAAAGCTTTTTTGGAGTCATGTGAAGTCAAGCTAGAGTGACACAGCTGTAAACCTAAACAACTTTTATGCCTCTTTCTATCATTTTGCTGACTTTCTTGCAAATGTTTTTGCTTTTGAACGGTTTCTTAAGCAGAGAATAAGGTAGAATGAGGTCCGCAGCACAAAGAAGCAGACAAGCTTTCTCCAAAGTGTAACAATTTTGGGATTGTCTCAGAAAAATGTATTGAAACAGTATAAATATTTTAAAACTATTTTAATTAGATAGTTTTTTTATTGACAACAACAGGTCAGATGTGTGTATAATTTATTAGCAGTAACTAACTAATTAAGAAGCTAGCTTGTTATTAGGTTTGGACAAAATGGATTTAAAATGTTATCACATTATAATGTGGTTTAACACTAAAAGTAATGATACAACAAATTCTTAAAAACCATATTGATTTAAAATGGTTTTTCTTCAAGTTACATAAAGAAGTATGTTTTCACTATACATGACAAAAACAAGTACAATTAATCATGTGTTTAGTTTATTAATACTTAAATGAAACAAATTACAATTTAGCTATTTTTTTAAACCATTAACACTAATCAACCAGTGTAAAAATAAAGCACAATCATTATCATGACAAGAAAGGAATCATGATAGCAATAAATTTAATGAAAATTCTCTCCCCTTACCTGTTGATATACTTGCAGGTTTAAATGCTGAATTAGATATAGTCTTTTATTAATTAAGGTTTAGTTTTAGTGTGTTTTTTTTCTTTTCTGAAAACAGCAGCTAAGAATTGTTTTTTTATTTACAGTGATTATAGCTTGATAAAAAAGCTAAAATCCTTGCTCATACAACTAAAGTGTCATAGTATTTAAGCTTCGGACCCACATAAATCAGAGGACTCTCAGGAGTACAATAATATGAGTTTATTGAAAGGTGGGGTGTGTATGAATCCAGGAACTGTGATGGCAAGCACGGCAGGGAACAAGAGACTGCAGCCATGGAACAGATCAGCTGGGAACCTCTGTTGAGGACGGGAATGACGTGGGAGACCGGAGACCACTGAAGGGTAAGTAAACAGGTGAGGTGATGCAGGGAGAACGTGAAGCAATGTGGAACGGTCTTACTTGGTGATGGAAGGTAGACACCAGGAGGAGTGAGTGGTGAGTTCTTTAGGCAGATCCTGATGGAAGGTTGTCCGGGGGGGTGAGCACGGCAGATGGAGTTGTTGGAGCAAGCAGACTGAGCTGTGCCAGCCGAGCGGTGAGACCAGAGGTTTGTATGACAGGTGAGAATCTTGGAACTGAGAGAGCACTGAGATGGTTGTATCCTGGGGGAGGACAGGAGACGGTGAGGGCACAAAAAACAAAACAAAGTATCAAATAAATCACTGGAAAACTGGAGAACTTGAGACATAGAAAACTAAACTACAAAAACTGAAGAAACTAGAGACATCAAAAAACTTGAGAGCGATAACACTAGAGATCGGCACTGAGGACTAAAGGTTACCATAAGCAACTAATACTGAGGCACTGAGTAGTTGATCCACCGCTCCTCTTGTACTGCTCAGATGATGGCCTTAACTCGATGCACCTGGCAGGTGAGCTGGTGGAGAAGGTGCTCAGAGGAGCTCAGACGACCCCCGTGGACAACCTGTGAAACGCACTAAATAACTCACCCTGACATAAAGTTTCCCATTTCTGCCGGACAAAGTAAAACAGAATAACAGAATCCACACATTCAGCTCAAATCCCTTGAAAAGGTTTATATTACAGTTATCAAAGTAATTTCTTTACAACTTGTCCATTATCGATCATTAAAGTTACCAAAAGTTCTGCTTAGTTAAAATTTGAATGATTTGAGTTTAATGCTTTATGTTTATAGTCCAAACAACTGACTTGTTTTTTAGCAGCAACTGTTGGAGCCTCAGCTCAGTGCAGTGTTTTATTGTCAGAGCTTCCTGTCCTTGCCTTCTAGGCGGGAAGCAGAATGCCGTTTAAGCAGAATCTCAGTCCATTTCCATGAGTAAGCAGCTCACCCCGTAACCCCAGAGGGAACCTAAACATAAAGCAAGGGATGTAAAACACTAAGGGTATGGAGGGAATCAGACAGTGTAAAAGTAAAGGATCAGGATCAATTACTTCAAGAGTGTTGATATTTAATTGTGTGATTTAGGAAGTCTAAGCTGAGCTGGACCCATAATGATAAGAAAAAAAGAAAAAAACGAGGACAGATTCAAGGACACTTGTAAGAAAATGTTTCCTTGCTGTCTTCCTTTTAAGTCTCCATCCGTATGCAGCTCCCCTGATACGCCACAAATGCCAAAACAGCATTAGTCATTAATAATTAATGTTGAACTCCCAGAGAGATTGAAACGAGAAGGTTAATGGGAGAGTGTGAGTGTCTGTCGGTACCACTGGTGGGATGGGATTTGTAATTAGGGCTTTAATTTCGTGACAAAAACCACAACAGTGACAGCTTGTTGTGGAGGATTTCACTCGATCTCTGACACTAGAAGTCTTAGTACGTTGTAGTTACAGCAGATTTCCATTCATGATCATTTATTTTTCAGACAAAAATAATCAGTCGCTGGGTTCGCTCCCATGCAGTCTACAGTTCTGACCTCTCTGATATATTTTATGGATCTTTGGACTCAAGGTATATCAAAGTTTGAAAAGGTAATGGATTATGAGATATCAAAAAGAGTGTGGGAGTGACACAACCTTTATTCATATTGCAACGGTGTGCAATCTCTTCCCTCCCACACTAGTCCCTACACTCTTGGTCAGCAGGCTAACAGATAGCCTGCATATTTTTAAAACACTTGTAATGGAGACTTAAGTGATTTTTATTCTTAAATGCACAAAAATGAAAAATATGATGTTGCGTTGATGGCATTGATGCTGTAAAGAAAAGCAATGGATGGTTTAACGATAGCTAAAAGGATGAATACTTGGAGCTAGTGATTTGTTTCTTAAAAAAGTAAAAATCGCACTAATTTATCTCAAAATAGCAAGTCTTAGTCATTTTGTTTTCAGTCATTTCAGAGATAATCTTTAGCGTTGCATAGATGCAACAAAGATGCAATAGTTTGAAGAGTTGATGGCAAAAAAAAACAAAAAAACATCAGATTTTATTTTAACAATTAAAGTATTAGGAATCCTCTAGATTTTTGCGAACCATTTATTTTGGTGATGATAAATGTTTTAAAAGAAATGTAACATGAAAACATTCCAAAAATTATATAAAGTTGCTCGTTAGTGATTTAAAAAAAGAAATTGTTCTGGACATTTCAAAGCTATCTGTACAAAAGTCTTATTGGGATTTAAAAATGCCATTTTTAACAAGACTGACATAGTCTGATTTTGATGATTGTGTTGTCAGATCGAGACATAAAGCTGTCAATTGAAAATGATTACTCTTTGTTTCTTTGATGTTTGTGACTGACAGGAAGGCAAATGTTAGTTTAACATCATACAATTACTATTTTATTTTATTTTTTCCAGGAAATACGATAAATTAAAAGATACAATAATTTTCTTGTAGACTTCTTGCTGTTAATGGTCATTAATTATTTTTCATTATGAGCAGCCGAGACGTGATCCTTTGTGGGAGGGAGCATTCACAGTGAAAAAAGATTTTACCTGAAGCATTAAAGCGAGATAAAAAAAAAAAAATCAGAGTTCACATCTTGGACCTATCAGGGTTAGCATTTATAAAATAGCAGTCTCTTTGTTTATTGTTCTGACCTGGAGTATAAAATCTGTATTCCTGAAGGTTTTTTTAAATGTTTTGATTACTTTGACTTTATTTCATACATTTTAATGCTACTACAAATGAGTAGCTTTCTGTAATCTCTCAGTAACGTAGGGAATTCCTGTTATCTAGTGAAAATCTTGTTGTCAAAACAGTCTAAACAAAGAAAAAACGGAATTATCCAGTTGTAGAATCGATGACTCTTTCAAATATTTTTTATTTTACATTTCTTTGTTTACTCTGACTTCTTCTTTCAGTGACATACTGTAGTCCTGACTGAAACAAGTTTGAAACCTGCAAGCTAACAATTGTCAGATCTTTGTCGCCATCTGATTATTGTGCATCTTTCCTGAAACAAACAAAAAACGTAATCGAAAATACAGGATCTCAACGCCTTGCATTTATTCAGTGCGGAAATAGTTGACGGTTTTTAACTGCTTTGTCAAATTCCCCATATCAGTGCACTGCTTTTTCAAACATAAACGTTCAGAGCAGACAAACTCATACTTGAGAAAGCTTTTAGTCTATGGTACTAATGTCACTCTAAAATGAGACACAAGTGTGGAGCCATTACTAGTGCAGAGATTGATTGGTAGAGTGCTTGGAGGGTATGTGAGATGCATTAGGGATTTGGACACGGAATCCAGTGACAGAGCACAGCTGGAGTATAATTATAATTTCCCCTTTACTATAAGAAAAGTGAGCTTCGTTTGAAATGAAAGCAGGGAGGCGACACACACAGATCACTGAATATAGAGAAATAGCTTTCTGTCTGTTGTCATGGCAAAATCTGAGGCTCAAACATGCAGCAATGGCTTTCTGTAGGCAGCTCTGTTCAACATGGCTGCTGTTTGAATAGGCTGTGGGAGTTCTGGAGAGGGATGCAAATTGTTGATATGGAAAGCAGCAAAGCCCAGACAAGATGGTGTTTTGTTCAGTCAGTCATTGTGTCTGCCTTGTGTTTCAACTATAAAAACGTATTAATGTTTTTCTTTTCAAACTCTTTCGAGCTAGATTTATCACTGAGTTTTGAGCCAAAAACAAGCAAATGTTTATTTTGTTGACATCTTTGCGTCCTTCACACTTTCTGAGCTGTTACTGAAACAGAGCTCAGTGGACCAGCTGTTTCTCAGACCCAGTAGCTGTGGTTTGACTCACATCTTTGTGCAGCTCTCTTTAGTAGTATAGAGGCTCATTCTAGTGTATAAACCTCAGTTAGTCGTTACTCCTGACTGCAATTTCCCTCTGGGATTAATAAAGTATTTCTGATTCTGATTCTGTTCCATCTATAATCATTTCCAATGATTTCTATTCCGTCACTGTAATCTCACTGCTTTTTATGAGTGTCTCTCAAACATTTAATAAACATTGTTGCACTGATTCATTAATTTACGTACGTAATAGATCAACACAAAGTGGTGCATAAGTATGACTTTCATGGCTTACAAATTTAATTTCATGATTTGTATTCAGCTCTCTTTCGTTTGATTCAAAGTAATTAATACCAGCAGAACTCATAAGTCAATAGTGAAAAACCTTGTGTGTAGACCAAAATCCATGTGAGAATCTGTGGTAAGGCTTCTGATGGTTTGTTCACACAGAAACCCTCGAATCAATCTGCAGAACGTAAGCAGTTTAAAAAAAAAAGAAAACTTTTATTTATTTATTTAGTAAACGCCATTAAAGATTTGCAGGTACACAAACTGTGAGCATTGATTCAAATAAGCTAAACAAAAATGCCTGCCAGAGTTTTCAGCCTATTATTTGTAAAATATCCTTCAAAACTATGCGCCATTTTCTTCTCAAATTACAGTTTTGCAGCGCCTTTCGTTAATCAATCAGATAAACTCATAATCTGGTGCGTTGTTTGTAATGTAATGAAGTGTAAAAATGGCTAGAGGTGATTTTAAGGCATTTTTCAAGAAAGCAAACATTTAGAAAGGTTTAGCATTACAAACAGTTTGCAATGATGTGCTTATGGCTGGGGTCATTAAACAAATCTGGTTAGATGACTTTGACCCTGATCCTATTCCCGCCGATCTCTGCTCCCGTCTGGCCCCAATACGGCGGCATTTTCTGGAGAACATGAAGTCCCAGGGTCTCTGGGAAACTGGCCGTAAAGCTCCTCAAACAGGTCAATGTGTAACCCTCATCTCACTCTTTGTTTAGCTCAGAACTGGTTTAAACTGAGATTTCCTTCTGCTGACTTCCTTCTTGGGAAAGAAATGTGCAAAGAGATTAAAGTTTTAATTTTTTGTGCGTTTGTGGGAATGAAAATCTTTAATGATGATCTTTCCCCATTTCAATATGTTACAACAGGTTCTGGAAAGTTTTAAAATCATGGACTACAGTCTGCTGCTGGGCGTGCACGTCCTGGACCACAGGGAGGCGGGGGAGCCGGGCCAGACGACGGGAGACGGCAGGAGGAACGTGGGTCAAAGGGTGCTTTACTCCACGGCCTTGGAGTCCATCCAAGGAGACGGCAAGGCGGCTGAAGCCGTCACCACTGATGACACGTGAGTTTTTTCAGCTGGGGAGTAATCGCGTTCACACAGATGTGGCGTCATGAGCGCACATCCAGACCCTCCGTCTCCATCTGCACATCTATTCATCCCATAGACATGGTTTCACAACCCTCACCCGGGGCACCGCGTCGGCCCCAGTCGCATAACCATAACAACGTGAAAAAACAAACACAGCCTCTGTTCTGGGTATTTACAGCAACACACATGAATGTAAATAGTATAAGGGCCTCTTTTACAAACACTTGTAAAAGTGAGGCAGCACACTGGCTTTATATGAACGTGGCTTCGAGCCTCGCAGGGAAACTCTGGCCATCCTTTCACCGCTTTGTTTCTCTGTTTCAGGATGGGTGGCATCCCGGCCAAAACACACAAAGACGAAAAACTGCTCATCTTCCTGGGTATTATAGATATTCTGCAGTCCTACAGGTGATGATCCTTATTAAATTACCTTAAATCCCTGTTTTATTTATTTTAAATATGCTTTCAGATTATTATTTTTTGCTGCATTGTTTCTTTGCCTTTAAACTTAGACGTGTCTTCCGAGCACGATAACCACTCACCATGAAAGAGTAACAGCCTCTATAAAAACGCAACCTCCCATGTTGAGTTATTGCCTTGCTCTGATGGGAACAGCCACAAAGCTCCATCCATAAGGATTTAAAATACCTCAGAGGTCCATCAGTCTTCTCTATTTACTTATTGACTATTTTCTGTCCTGGAAGTACAAAAAAAAAGGTCTGGTAACAAAGGAGAAAGCAGTATTGATCCACAAAAAAGCCACAGAGCTTTGTGTGGTTGATATCCACTGAGTAAGTGGATAGGAAGGATAAAAACGCCTCACATGTTCATATAAAAACTATTTTCCCCTTTGATTATTTCTTCCTTTTTTGATTATACAGTTTTTTTTTATACACTTAAATGTTTCAGATGTTTAGGCATATTTGCACATTATGTCAGATAAAGCTTGTTGAATTACAAAATGACATTTAAAGAAGATGATTTCATTTTTTTAGAAAGAAAAAATAAAAAATCCACCCCGGCCCCATGTGGGTAAAGTAATTATTACGTAAATGTAATTACTGGGTTCACCAGCCTCGACGGCAGTGACTAGCACTGGTTTGACTGATTCCACGATGGCAACTGAAATGAAAGACAGCAGACCAGGACTCAGGTGGCTCTTTAGGATGTGTTTCATTAACATCCTAAATTGGAAGTTGGATTTGGTTACATCATGTTTGCTTTCTGCATCAGTTTGAGACCAGACTAACCACTAACAAGGCTATAATAATCTTAGAAACATTCATTTACATTTTCATGCCTTCAGGCTTTGTGGCTGCAGATTTACTAACAGAAGAGTATGATGAAAAAAAGTTCAATAAGCTGTGCTGCAGTTATTTTTGTTTTTACTTTGGTTTAAAGTCTGGATCGGTGAGAAACGTCTAGATTTGCCACTTGGATTTCAGACTTTAGTAACCAAGCCTGTTTATTTTTCCTCTTAAATCTTGGAAAAATAAGAAATAAAAGACACATCCTTTAGCCAAAATGAAGAAATTGATCTAAACTCTCTGAATCGAGGCGCCTCAAGTAAAAATGCGTCTTGCTTGATCAGCTTGAATGGGAAGTTATCGTAGACGGAGCGTTTGGGACATTGTCATTTCTCCTCTCTCGTCTCTCTTCAGATTCATTAAAAAGTTGGAACATTCATGGAAAGCCCTGGTGTACGACGGCGTAAGTTGACACTCTGCTCTGCTCTGCAAGAATCTGAAACTGCTGCTTTTATGAATGAACCCTTTATTTAGCTGGATCCTGTTGAGATGGGAGACCAACGTTTTTTTGTTTTTTTCCCATTCCTCTCCGTCTTTAGGATTCGGTTTCTGTCCACCGGCCCGGGTTTTACGCCGGCCGCTTCCTCAAGTTCATGAGCACACGGGTCTTCAGGAAGAACCAGCGTAAGTCTGCTAATACAAAGGCTATGACTGTAAAGGGCGAGATGGGAAGCAGAAAATCCTGACCTGATACAGAAAACATAGGAGAGGATTTTGTTGTGTATTTTGAGGCACATGTGTCGATGGTACATAAATCTGTTTTTGTCTGATATAGAGAACATAGAGAAAGCGGCTGTGCATGTCTATAATAACATTTTTTTTTGCTTACAGCAAAAGACTGTCATGTTTGTAGTTTTTAGACAACTAATTATTATCCGTGTATCCTAATTGTTCTTGCTTTGGAGAGGGATGGCTTCATATTCCAGTTCTGTGTCAAAAGTATTAAGCAGATAATAACTTATCTGCTCTAACACTGTTGGAAAGAATCACTAAAGACCTAACCTTCGAAAAGATGGAGCTCAATATGCGACGCTGGCCAGATTTTCGCTCTGTGGGGTTGTTAAGGAGAGCTGCTGGAGACATGACAACCTCCTGGATCCTCTGTCATGCATCTGTTCATGGCCGTTTAGTTAAGGGTTTAGTTGTGAGTCTCAGTGCCACTAGCCTCTGCCAGAGTGAGGTGACAGAAGCAGATTTGATTTCATTTATTGCTTTAAGGAATCAGAATGTGTGGTTTTGAGATCACCTTTATTTTCTGTAGTCTAAAATCAGCTGATTCCCAGAAAAATAGGATGTGTCTGCGAGCTCCTTTATCTGTCACTACCCCCCCCCCCCCCACACACACACACACACACCCTTCTCCACCACTCATCTCCCCCCTCACCTTCTGTTTCCTGTGAATCTCTTATGTTTTGATCTATTTTTCCCGCCCCTCACCTCTTTGTGCTTTTTTTTTGTCGTATATGCTCCACAGCAATTCGATTCTCCCCCTCAAAGAGGACTCGTACCTCCATCCCTGCTCTGAAGTCGTCTTCACAGGAGATCCTTTCATCACAGGCGGATGAGAGGCGAGAGGAGGAGAGGAGAGACAGGCTGGGAGGGGCACGGAGCCTGGCCAGTCTAGATGGACAAGGTACACAAAAATAACCCGTGATACTTCAACTGTAACCATTTTCCCCCTGAAAAACTTCAAGCATATCAATAAAAGTACCTTATATTATTGGAATTACATTATCCTTCAATAAACTTTCATATTCCTCTTCTAAACCATATTCCAGTTCATCGCTGTCACTTTTGGTGACGTCCTCCGTGAGCCCTTTCAGAAAATAGTTGAGGCCACACAAACATCTCCTTTCATTCAGCCATAAAACGTTCTGCCTCTAGCCAAGATGTCACAGATTAATACTCTGTTTGGCTTTGTGGGAAAGAAAGCAGAACCCACCTTTTAATTGCGTCCCCTCGGATGCCACGCACGTGTAAAAACCTAAAAAAGGTTGAGTGTTTTTCAGCTCTCCTCGACTGTCTTACTTTATAACCCTGTGACCACAGTCTGACCCTGGGACGAGGAGTAGGATGAATCAGAACGGTGATAAAATAAAGTGCAGACGCTGCAGCTGACCTTTGTGTTGCAGGAGTCAATTAGGCGGCATGTCGCCGGAAGAAACAAGGGCGTGGTGCTTAGGAAGAAAAATCAAAGTCACGTGCGTGGTTTCCTCTTTAATTTTTTTATTTTACAGCCGAGAGGCTCCCCCACAAGAGTTTCCATCTGTGATGCAACACACAAAAGATGAAACATTTAATTTTTCCACTTCCTGATTCACTTTTCATGCTTTCTGGATTGGACTCAGAGACAGGCATAGTTTGTTTTGCTCTGATGTTAGAGTCAGATGCGAATAAAATGGGTCAGTGCTTTCGGAATCGGCTAACTGGTTTATTATATATCAGCCTTCAGCTTTATAGGCACTCCTGGTGAAGAGATAATAAATCTCTTAAACTAATAATCTCTTAACGCAGTAGCATAATAAAACACCGAACAAAAACAACAACAAAAGATTCAATTGTTGTCTAGATTACTGGGTACTCTTATATAATCTCTGTTTAACTTTTAAAAGGGTGTGTGAAACATCCCCGAGTTTGATGTGAATCGACTCACGGAGGAAGGATTTTTTTCACGCTCGGTTGTTTGGAGCTTAAAAAGTCTAAAATGGTTGAGGACGCCTACAAACGACACGCTTTTCAACCACCTGATCGTTCCAGTCAAAACTCAGATGTGTACTGATGAATTTGCACCGATTATTTATTTATTGATTCAAATTTTGAATTGCATCCCATCTGATACATGGTGCCCCTTTTTTTTCAACCTTGTTCCATTCGAAGGCAATCTCTACCATCCACCACAGGTTTTTAGATAATAGTTTTACATTGTAGAGCAGTATTTAGGAAATACAATTATTTGTGATTGTTTTCTGTGTCTCCAGCTGTCTTTGGTTCATTTCTGCGGCCTGATCTGGTCCCTGCAAACCTGTCCTACTACGAGGCCTCCTCCATGGGGACCCTCTCATCCTCCTCCATCTACGTCAACGTGGAAAACCAAACAGAAGAGAGGTGAGGGACAAACTCTACATTTCAGTTTTCCTTTCTTTTCCCCTCTAAAGTTACACTGATACACACTCAGGGGCACTTTAAGCTACACTTTGCTAATTTAATGTTGGAGCTTTGTTCACCCTCAGAATTAAGTTTTCAGAAAATTCCTGAAAGCTTATGATCCATATTGACATGACGGCAACATGCAGATCCATTCCAGGCCAAACTGGATTAGGATCTTGTGACGGTGGAGTTCACTGGAAAACAGTGAACTCATCTTCATGTTAACGGCCATGGAGAGATGAACAGGCTGAGGGGGTCTGAGTAGGTGGTTGTCCAGAGGCGTGGAGCCGGCAGATTGAGCAGAGCGTGGAGGTTGGAGTGGAAAACTTGCAGGCAGCTTGGTTCACAGAGGAATCTTGAGAAGATACCTGGTTTGAGCACACAAGGAATAATTTTAATTGCATATAAATGCACGAGGAAAGTGCTGGTAAGGACTGGTTTGATCTGTGAAACATGGAATTTGAGATGTACATGAAGTGAGGACGGGAGACGGAGACAGACGTTGGCCTTACAATGGACTTAATAAGGAAGGGACCAATGAATCGGGAAGACGGCTTCTTGGACATAGCTTTTAGAGGGATATCTCGGGACGAAAGCCATACCTGTTGACCAGTGGAGTAGATCTGGGCTGGAGAACGTTTCTTGTCAGTATATTTGTTGTTCTGTTCGGCGGTTCGATGTAGTGCAGCAGAAATCAGAGAGTTGTGTGCGTACTCAACCCAGAGGAGATGTTGGTTCCAGTCGTGGGGATTGGAAGATCCTTTATTTTGCTGACAGGATAGGCTCACGGCGCTCCGATCATACGTTGTTAGTCCAAAGATGTGATTCCACAAACCCTGCTTGTGATGAACGCTGATTGGAGTTACTCAGCAACTTCTATGTGAACACACACACTCCTAGAACGTCTTGGGGATGGCGTTGGGGTGGGTGGACGCCGTTAACGTTAATAACGCCTTAATAGAAGAGTTCCCCATAGAGCTCCAGGATAAAGTCATTACTCCAGCAACGTTCGCCTTATTTGTTGCCTCTTCTCATGTTTCCAAGTCAGGTCAATAATCGCAGTGATGGTTTTACATTAACAGGATTTCTTTACACCTTCATCACCTCAGCATAAAAAGCCCAGCCCCTCTGGCAGAAGGCCAGCTAATATCCGGCTTCCTAGAAGTCTCTCTTTGTCCTCTGCCCTCTGCGCACCTGTTTGTCTTTCACCTCTCTTCCCGTCCGCGAGCGTCGGCTCAGCCAAGCTTCCCGAGGCTCCATTGTGGGACTCGCCTCTCTCATCGGTCACCTGCCGCGGCATGCGCATTGTTTTCCAGACTCTTTTGATAAATATTTAAACAGCAGCTTTGATACAGTTTTAACAACGGTGGTGTTAGGCCGCAGAAAGCCTTTGACAAAAGCACCACAGTAGATCCATCTATCAGCCAACGGTGATCCCATGTAGGGCAGGTGGCGGGAAGTTTGCTTTTTATCTGCTTTTTGCCCCTAATGAAGCAAGCAATCTCTTTTCAACTCTCTACCTAGAATCCATTTTTTACTTTGAACCCGAAGGCTCCTAATTATATCTGTCACAATACGACACAGCACATTCCTGAAATTATCAGGGAGTCGAATGATGTACAAAGAAAACTGTTGTCTTGATGCCACCCAGTGGTTCAAGCAAAGAAAACCTGAAAAGAAATGTGCAGCATTAATGGAACAGTGTCTTAGTGGAAATGCAATGTTTTTTTCCATTTGTTAGGTTTGGACTCACTTGAAACATTAATGACACATTTAGTGTTTAGTTCATAGGTGTAGGGGCCTTCCTAATCATGATATCCTATTATTTATTGATTGATCTGATTTATTGTTTTCTTGAGCGTGAAGTGATTATATAATATACAGCTTCAAAGCTTTTAAATCAACAGTTGAGTGCACTTTCTCAAATTTATAACATATGAGTCTATATTTAGAGATAGATCCCTTTACAAGTTGCAGGAAAAACCTATTTTTGTTGGTTGTCAATGAGCTCCTTGGATAAAACTATTTGACTGCTCTTAGGAGATCATTTAAAAGTTATTTTTGAGGAAAATCTAGTCTGTTTTAGCAATATTTATTGTTAGAATGTTATTACCTCATTAAAAACATACCTGGAGTGTTGCTTTGACTCATTCATGAATGTTTGAGTAACCCTTCAATCTCAAAGTTGCAAACATTCAATTGTGCTGAAACGCCTGCAATGCCACCTATTAAACCCAAGCTATGCCTCGGAGCTCCAGGCTGTAGGTTCAATTACAGCTACCTTCTTTCACATGTCAATCTGCCCCACTTAAACCTAAGTTGCTTACTGATGCATGTATCAGTGGTGAATATTAGTCCAGTGTAAAGGGCCTTGAGTGATCAGTATCATTAGAAAAGTGCTATTATAAATAAGTCACTTTATTGTTTAACTAGGAGATGATCCTGAGTTGTCATTTCCCGAGAATAGACTCCAGATAAATTAAACTGAGGGGGGTGAGGAAAATGTTAGTTTTTGTTTAAATTAATGCGTAAATAAACACGATAACCTTAAACACTGTAACCTTGCAGCAGAAATTATCATACGTTGTTTATTAACTCCATCAGTGACATGTAACTGTGCTTTAGTCACCAGAAAGAAAGAGAAATTTTGCTCAGATAATAAAAACAACAGATTTTTCATTAATTTTAGAAACTAGGGCTGAAATATAATAATTTTGTTTAAAACAAATGAACACTACAAACTTGAAGAAAACAATCTGTAGATGAACTTGCCATGAAGAAAGTTGGAATTCTTTACGAAAAACAGCAGCAACAAAAACAAACAAACCTTTTAGCATTTCCATTCTTTAGTTAAACAGGCCTAACATGCAAGTGAAACAACTATGTAGATAATCCATCTTGAAAAATCATTCAACTCAATCAGATTTCTGTGTTTCTGTAGTGAAAATGTCCTGTTTGTGCTACCTTTGTGCTTGTTTTTGTAAAGCCAAGCTCTGATATTTGGTCTGTTGTACAACCTTATCCAAGTGTCTTCATCACTTTCTTGTGAAGCTGTTGGTTAGGTAACAATTTTATCTTCTTTACCGTGTCCAAAAGTCCAGCTTAATCCTCTACAGCACTCTCTGCTGGATGTCGAAAGGCAATACTATGCATGGGTTCAACTTAATTTACACAGAGAGGCCGGGTCTGCATTTTCCAACATGTAACTCGTTTGTACGGCAAAATATAACACTACTAAGAACTTCTCTATCATCAAATACAGGAGTATCAGAGAGGTTAGGAGCCTCTTAAAGAGACAGAAACCATTTTCAAGGTGTCAGATGTGGCTATTACTGAAAGTTAAATTTATTTTAAGTTGTTTAAAAAATATATATCTAAAGAAATGGGTAGTTACTATGTGCCTGAAAATTTCATAACACTCTTTTTTTTATTTTATTATTTTGTGACAAACCTTTAGCTTTTAGTCATAACGCACAAATTAGTGCCAGCTTAGTTTTGGTCAAAACCAGTCTGGATCTGTACTGGTATTATTTCGTCCAGTTGGAACAACCAGTTAACTTTCACATTCAGCTCTCTAGCTGCTGATTTAAGGTAACGTTCAAGAATCTCCCGGTTCTCTTCATTTATCCACTTTGTGCAGAAGCATCAAAACACAGTATGATCCTACCATCACCATGTTCAACGGATCTCACTGTTTTCACGTTTAAAAGTATAATTTTGTTTCCTTCAAACTTTCTTCTCGTCATTATGGCTTAGTACAGTAGCTTAAACTTTGGTACGTCTGATTAATAAAAACAATGCAAATGATGTGAAGCTTCTGTTCATCTTGTCAAATATTAAACTGATGCTCCGTCAGCTTTCGGTTTATGATCTACTGTAGCTTTGGACTTGTTCTTGAAATTATTTAGCCCATTTGAATGAATTTCAACAAACTCTGTCGAAAAGAGTCATCAAACAGGTGCAGTGCTTTAATCTGGAATAGTACTGGTTTGAAAAGCACAAAACTTCTGACCAGACCTTCATGAAAAAGGAACCTTTATAAAATAAGATATAAAATTTGATGCTAAATCCTGGACCTCTTGGTCTTTGATTGATTCCAAGAGTAGGTTTTAATTTTTCTGGGGAGTTTTCTATATCTCTGTCCATTGTCAGACTGTTTATACGGCTGCTTTGAGACCAGACAGTGAACTGTCAGGTCTTGGTAAAAGCTCACTTCTAAATGTCCAGTCCTGTTGTAGGGAGGATGTCGCATCCAGCTCAACGTTCACGCTGGAGGACAGCGCCATCTGCCTCACCTCGGAGCAGAGTACCGTGGATGCAGACATAGATCGAGATGATGGATCTGTTCTTGATGTGTACTTCGTAAGTTGTATTTTTGATTACAAAAAAAATTACAAAATGTATAGGAAAAAAATTCATACAATAAAAAGCAGGTACAAGGCAGCAGAGTGGAAAGTTGTGGCGCAGTGATGGTGTTACAACTACACAGCTAAGCAGCTAGAATAGACAAGAAACACAGTTTCTACTCAAATCAAAAGCAGCAACAGAAAATTGTCCAACTCAAATTAAAATTCATGGATCAAGATTTATGCGCTAACTTAAGCAAGTCTAGAGAAATGTTGTCTGGGAACAGTATTGGACACATATTGCGGGAAAATTAATTTCCCACTCTAAGGAATGACCACTTGTGAGGAAAACTGGAATTAAAACAATAAAACATCGGCAACTATGTTATTACACTAGTATAGAGTAACTTGTTTTAGTGAGTACTGTAGCCACATTGTTTTACGTATATGTTTTACTCAGGAGGGTTTAACTGCACTCCAGGAACTTGACTGCTGACATGTTATTCCTGAGTTTTAAATAAGCTGCTGCTAAAAAAAGGTGGGTACAACACAATAAAATCAGACAGAATAAAACTGATTAAAAATAATTATCATTGCAGAACGTAGAGTAGCAGACAGTAGCAGATGTAGCAACAAATCTGTCTTTTTAAATACACAAAACAGTTTTTTTTCTCATGTGTATTTTAATTATCTTATATATAAAGGGCAGGTTGTAAAGCTTTCTTGCTGTAGAATATATTTTGTCCTTTTCTTTTTTCTACCCTATTGTTTCTCATTTTTGTTTCTCCACAGTAAAGGCGTTACATCCTTCATGTTCTCCTGCCACACACAAAACAATCTCCACACTCCTTTGGACACGCGCCAGGCTGGAAGCCGGTCTCCATGCTGAGTTCTGCTACAATCACAATGCCATTTGTTGTTTGCCAACTCCAGAGGACGACCAATCCAAACATCTTTCGAGTCGACAGACCTCGAGAAAGTCGGAACGGCCCCCGACAAAGTCGGAACGGCCCCAGACGTGACCGATCTTTTGGGACTTGCCTAGTCAAAGTGGCGCCATTTAGTTTTATATACATAGACTTTTCTGCATTGTGCACACTGAAATAGCATAGTGTACATAAATATATGAGAATATATGAATAAGGAAATACTAGATTAACGTCATACATTTCTTTTCTGGTGGCCAGAACGACTTAAATATCGATTTCTTGACGAGAAATGTTTACTGTGAATTTAAGGTAGCGTCCAAGGACTCGAGGCTCTGTGAAGAACCGCCTCACTGTGCCGCCTGAGAGGAACCTGATGCTAACAGACGGAAAAGACAAGGGATCTCATACGATGCACTTGCTCCGGTAAAAAAAAAAAAAAAACTTTGACACTGGTTGTGATTACTGTAAGAAACATTGTTTTCTTAGAGGACATTGCTTAGGTGGGTGGTCAACAAGGCAATAAGCAAAGGGTCGGATGTGTGGAAATGCACTTTTTCATTCTTCTTCGTATTGTTGCTACATGTAGGGACAAGGAAAGAAACACTGTAGATCATGTCTGACGTGGAACTACTAGTCTGTAAAGTCGGTCTGATAACGAGACGGTTCTGTTCGGGTAACGGAACAAGGACGTCCTTCTCTCGAGGAAGTCAAGAGACAAATGTGTCTCATCCAGACTGTAGCCAACCGTAAATGTTCAGAGTCTGCAATCAAGTCGGATGAGGATCGTTTATTACACTCCTCTTTAACATTTCACCGTGTGCTGAAATAGAAACACTTTAAATGTTGAATGTAAAACAAATGCATATTTATGTTCAGAAAAGCTTCCTATAAATAAACTCCTTTAAAATTCATCGGGTAACTCTTATTTATGAAAGTGACCTTTTGAAGCAGAACTTGTTTGTTACTTTAATGTGATCTGTTTACTTTTTGGTCGGAGTCGGGTGTGTGAAGTTTTTAGAAATGGAGCCAACCCTATCCTAATCAATTCCTCTGTCAAAGACGTGTCAAAATACAGAAAATGTTGTTAGCTTCATGGTCTGGGCCTGTTTTGTAGCATCTTGGGTAAAAGCAAATAATTTTCTTAAATTATAAAACAAAACATTCATCAGGTCCCATTGTCTGCGTTGCATATAAAACCATTTTAGCACCATTTTAAGATTTAGATTATCTAGAATCCCAGATCTGATTTTATGTTTTTCTCTTTGTAGCTGATCCCATGGATTCTTTAAGGTTTAAATCCAAAGACTGAGATGACTATGAAAGGTAATTTTGTGTCCTGTTGAAATTTACGTTTTTTAGGGACAAACATTTTGGACCCTTAACATTGTAATATTAAACTTTTGTTAATTATTTCAAATAATCCATGAATACATGCAATCATAAGGTTTCCATGAGTTTTTGGGTAAAACAAACAGAACAGGCGCACAGCTTCACAGATCCTTCACCGTAATCACAGTTTATCAGTTTGATCTTGTTAATGAATAATAAAACTGCGAGTAGAAATGAGGAATATAGGTAACACATGATGTTTGTATGGATTTATGTTTTAGTCTGTAAATGTTTTGGTTACTTTCTTTTTAGGTGTGTCTACAATAGTTCCAGTCTAACTTGTTGAAAATTAGATTTTGTAACATGTTTTTGTTTCAAGCCACTAAATAATTGTGCACAATTTGAAGATGTATCCGTGTAATTAAGCTGCAGAAATAAATGCTGATTTTACAGGTTTACCACATGTTAACCAAAGGGCTCAGTAAGTGTTAAGGGTGCTTAGTTTGCATAAACAGTACAGCTTTATTCAGATCTTTTGTGTAATAATTTTACTTTACAGAACATTGTCAA
>JAVLVB010000003.1:5132278-5155767 GCA_032876305.1 Orestias chungarensis
AAAAAAAAAAAAAAAAAAAATCACTGAGCACAAAGATTACGGAGTCTGCAGGCGAGTCTAACCGACCAGGCGGATCCGCCGACCGGAGAACTCCCAACGTTTGGGGCGTTGAACACAATCTAAAAGTCATGAGGTACGATGACGTGTGAAATGTCGATCCACCACCCACCAGGTTCATGCAGTGTTCAGAAATGCACGTCTGGTGGATGCAGTAGAAAAATCTACAATGGTTTAAGGTTCACCCTGGTAACTAAGGCATTCTGGGGGCGGTTCATTTATCAGTTAAAGGCCGGATCGCCGCCGCGCTGCGGTGTAGCGCATGAAATGTACATTTTTGCACAATTGAGAGCGACAGGTAGGAACGATATGCTTCCTAACAGTTAACAATTTCACTTCTGTTGGGGGAAAAAAAAGCAGATCATATTTTTAAACTTTTTCTGCTTTGCAAGCAATTCTGTAAAAAAATAAACATGAAAATCATCAACAACAACAACTGGTGAATAAAGTGGTTCTTAAAGAAAGGGGATTCTCTGATCATTTGCAAATATCCACCGGAAAATACTTGCTGATCGCAACTTAGCATCTTTAGACCACAGATTATCATCAGTTTAGCTTTAAAAAAAAAAAATGGTCCAACAAGTGTTATTAAGCAAAGTGTCTGAATGTCCCATCGCCCCAAGCTCGTTGCTATCATCGGATTCAAGCGTTTAACAGTCAATTCACATTTTATCATGTTGGTAAACTAACTGAAAGGTTACTCTCTGTACAATACATTGTGTCTATGTGCTCTCTGAAAACTACTTTATAACACTCTAGAAATATAAAGATTTCAAAGCTGTACGCTCTGAGCTCCCCCAACATCGAACAAGAAAGGATGAGGACAACGCAAGGAAAGGGGACACAGTGGGCGACTGCTCCTCTCCTATGGTTGTTTACTTTAGCAGCAGCAAAACAAGTAGCTGTAATACTAGTGATTAGAGCACACCCAAAAAAAAAAAGTCCAGGATTAAGTAATTATAAGAAATGTACAAAAAAATTTACAAAAACAAACAACAAACAAAAACATAACTAATTAAAGTTTGAAAGACTTCTTCAAAAACTCTTGAACTGACTTTTAATGCACTTTCATGGCCACCTGTGAGACGCAGCCGCGTGGAAACTACTGTGGGCTTAAAGCTTTCTCATCTTCAGGGACGTCCCGATCAGATGCAGCCCCGCAGGAAATCGTTCATTTGAAGGGTTGACGGCGTGTTGAACGGCATATGTCCCTGCAAGGTTGTAAGTCCGGCACAATAAGAGAAATGTACAATAAAATAACAAACGTAGAACAAACAAACAAACAAACTGCTTCTGAATACCTGTTAGTGTTCAGAATAGGATCGGGTTCCCAGCTGTTTTCTCCTGAACGTAGGAGGTGAAGCGTTTGAGGAACTTGGGATACTCTCTCTTGGCTACGGCTCTCAGGACTGAAGCTGGAGCCCAGCCTCCAGGGTTTACTGCAGCCACACAGACGACATTCACCGGCTCGCTTTATAATTTCTCACATTTTATGACAAACTCTTTTCAAGAACTGGCAACAGTAAAGCAGTACAGAGGTCTTGATCTAGTGTTCCTTCTAGTGGAATGCGGGAGAACTGCTCTTTTCCTCTTAAACATCCAAATCCATGAAGTAAGGAAGGTTGCTGGTACAATCTGGCTTTTCAAAGAACCAACTTTAATCAGCTCTTAGTTGGTAAATTGCTCTAAAATTAACATTTATAATTAAAAAAATAGAATTAACAAAAAATATATTTGTAAAACTGAGATAAAAGTGTTTAACCATTATGCTCAATAATAACCCCAACAACAATAGTCTAAAAACCATAGTTGTAAAGACATATAAAACACATCCAAGCGTGGAAAGTTGGAGTGAAAAGAAAAAAGGATGGTCGAAAAAAGGTGAAAAAGCAGCCTTTAGAAAATTATGAAGCTAAGTCCAATCAGGATTTCTAAGATTTAAAGTGTGGTCAGTGAGTGGAGACCCTTCACATAAATTCACATCCACATCGAGAGCTTTAGCCGTTGCAACCTTTGTGTTAACGTTTAGCTCAGATCTTCCGGAGATAATATAAGAGATGTTTCTACCTCTGTTAGCTAGCTTGCTTGCTTGTAAAGGAACTTACCATTGGCAACATATGTGATCTTACAGAGGATGTTATCTCTGCTTATTTCTTTATCCCCCTCTGGTGGGCTGACCAGAGTTTGGCAGATTATGGCCACGTTGATTTTGGCACGAACACACCGGTTTGTGGGCTGGAGGGAAAACACAAAACCGTGAATGCAAAGGAGACCAAGCTACCAGGTTGGAAGCTATTTGGTGTTTTATATACGTAAATGTTAAAGTATGGTCGCATAGTTCTTATATTTTATTATATTATTTAAAATTGCTATCAGGGTGTAAACTGGACCGGGGGATTAGAATTTCGTCCCACCTCATGTAACACATGTGATGTGATGACAAATAAAAATTCCTTGATTCCTTGATTAAAAACTTGTGTGAGATCTGAGGAATAAGATGGTTTTTATAAAATATTTTCATCAAAGTCAAGCAAAACGTGCTCGCGACACGATACTTTTACATTTGAGAGTGGGTCTGATTCCCGAACGTAATGCCGTCACTCTTTTACAACTTTCAGCTGAAAGTTAGGGGGTGTACACAAAACCACTAAAAATTATTATTTTTCACTGCACCGTAAGCCAAACGTTACTCATTTAGGGTTAAAGTAATATTTTTCTAAAGTAATAACATTTTTGGATCAGGGGTTCCCACTGATTATATGACAAGGATGTAAACAACACTGGCCTATCGTACCATGCATTGTGCCTGAACAGGAACTATTAGTTTTGTTTACGTTTTGAATTATTAAACCCTTCATTCACTCGTCTTTATTATGCTAAAGGTTAAATCATGAATTGTGGTTCGTATAGTTTATGTGCTCTGATTCAAACTTCCTAGGAAACTGAATCACAAAAATCCCAGATATTTATTTACTTATAGTTTCAAAAAGATATGCACTTCTATAACCTTTTTTTTCTATTTGTTGTAGTTGAGTTAAAAGAAACCGACTTTTTTAGCTCCAAGTAATTTAGAAAAAGAACAAACAAGAGAACCAGGGGTAATTCTGGGTACTCTGACAAATGTTTTTTATTCACACTTACTAGTGCATTTTCATGGTCGACAGAGAAATTGCACACCAGCCACGTGTCGGGATCATTTTCGTTTGTTGCCAGAATCTTCCTGATGGCCGACAAATACAGGACGTCCCTCTGAGAGGCTGGCCAAACTCTCTGAAACACACCCAGACACACACATGGCTGCAGAACAACAAATGTGCAACCCGTTTCAGTGAGACCCACCGACTCGCGCTGAATCTACCTTGTGCGTTTGGTAAACAACGATGGCATTATCGGAAAGTGTTTCCACAACGTTGAAATTCTCAATGGTGGCTGAGGGAGGGAGGGAGAGCTCGTGTCAGTCAGGTCACGACATTGAAACAATCGGCGTAAGGTCGCTCCACGCCGCCTCGGACTTACTTTCCCAGTCGTTACGGACGCTCGTGTCCCAGAAGTAGTGGCAGACTTCGTGTCCTGTTACGCCTTTGACGGCGTGAGTGGCTTTGAGAGGATCCAGGACGATGCCGTTCTCCTCCACTTCCCTCCTGTAAACCTGTTCATTAAAGCGTAGACAGCAGGAGAGAGCGGCCCTGTAAATATAGCCGCAGCCTCGCCACAAAACCTTTGATTACTTTTAAATTCCTTCAAATATACCGACATCAAGGAGGAGTTTGTTCAGTAAAAGTTATGCATTAAAAGGTCACAGCTTGCAACCGAGAGACCGCCTTCTCCTCTCTACCGACCTTCATCTCTCCTTCTTCTATCACCAGCTGCCAGTTGGCATCTCCGCCCCCATCTTGAAGAGAATAAGTCATATGATTCTGCACCATCTCCTCCACCTGAGACACAGAGAGATTTAATAAACTCAGGTTAGACAGCATTTTATATAACATATCTATTCTGGTTATGTCTTTCAAACGTGGGGACAGTTTGTGGTGATTAAAATATTTCAGTGTTGAACAATCAGCAAACCTGTAGTGTGTTTTAACCAAACATGACAGGTGCGGACTTTATTCAACAGTACAAGTATTTTGGCCTCCCAATATAAGCAATTGGAGGAATGTCAGACCAAAAATAAGCCGGATCAGTCAGCCGACGCAGCTTAAGGGGGTTCTTCAATCTCCAAACAATGCTATTAAAAGACAGAGTTAGATGCCCTGCACAGCCGCAGGCTCATGCCGTAACACAGGAAGATGTGAGGACAACAAATGACACTAACCTGAGGGGTTTTTCTGCATTTCTGGTTTAAAATAACTTCCAGGAAACATGCCTGTTAGGCAAACCCTAACAAACCCTTTGCTCTTTTTTGCATTCCTGCAAAAATATAAATTTTGGGTAAATAAATGAACTACAGTGCATTCCAGACAACATTTTTAGGCGTCCTGGGTCGAGTCGTTCTCGTTCTCGTGCCAACTACTCATGCTTTACGAGGAGGGTGGGGGGTGGGGGGGGGGAAGAGAGCTCCAGCATCAACCCGTGTCGCAATACCTGAGAGCTGAATCTGTGAACGTCATCCGAGGCGCTGACTAGCTCGACTGAGGACACAGAGGAGGAATAGCTACGAGGCTGTCCAGCAGAAAGATATCAAAAACAGACAAGAACGAGGAGGAGAAATGTAAAGGAAGCGTTTAGAAACCTGAGAAGCAGACCCTTAGATGAAAACGTGAGCCAAGCGTTTGAAAACAAAGCGGAATAAAAAAGGTGCAACTCAACTTAAAAATGGAAACTTATTCATCAATTAGATTATTTACACTTAGAGTGACTTTTAAACAGTTATTCCTGGTCATTAATTTAATGATTATGGATAAAAGACAAACGTTTTGAATGCTTTTAACCAAATTGAGCCTACTAAACATTACGACCATATGCTGCCCAGCATCTGGGTCCTGGTCAGGACATATTTAGCCGTAATTGATGTGACCATCTCGTAGCTTTGCTGGGCTATTAAAGAAGCCTAAGTTGCTATGATGGCCTCCTTCACCTCATCTGCAAATGGCGGTGTGGCAGGTGCCGAGTCCTGCTGGAAAACACAATCAGAACCACCGACACTCTCAGCAGAAGGGTTAGAATCTCCTTTTGGGCAGCCGCGCAGACTTGGGACACCTTGAACAAACACTTGCAGGTGACACGGCCTAAAAAATAATCACTGACCCTACCAACTTCATGCCGGATCAGAACACTTGTATTTTATGCCTGTCCACTGTCTCTCCTCGTCAGTCTGGGAGTAGGGTTTTCCAAATTGAAAGAAAAGCGTAATTTGATATTACCTGCAGCTCACAGTAGCTAAAATGTGCTACAAATATAAATGTAACTATTACTGCTGAGGAACAGTCCAGTCTTTCTTTGTTGTTACCTCTAGTTGAGGAAGGGTTTCACACCAGGAATGTTAAGACTTGTATCTCATGTTCTGGATGCGTCTGTATGGCGTCTCTTGAAGCTCTGAATCTACCCACAGGGCTTAGATATTACAGTACTCACTGGGCTAATGTTATCCCTGATGCTTGTGCAACGTTTTCCTATCACACGTTTCCTTTTCTTCTCTCATCATATGAATGTGTAATGCCTTCTGCAAACAACTGGCTACTGTAGTGAGGACAATTTTTTATCTGCTCTCAGAGGAATTAAGTTTGCCATCTAAATTAACCCGAATTAAACAATCAAATCAATTTACAGAAATAAAAGTAAAAAAATAACTCAGTGTAATGAATCTTTACATTATGAGTTTAATTTTTAAGCAAAACAACCTCAAAATGCAAAATAAAATATAAATAAAAAAGGAAATTGACACATCAAGGCCACAAGCCACGTAACACAGAGTGACTGTATTTATTATAGACGATAAACAACAAGCACTTCCCACCTTGTTGGCAAACCTGTGTGTACCAATGCTGGAAAAGACATCAGCAGGAGAAACCGGAGTTGGTCGGGGTGTCCTGACTTTCTCAGATTGGCACTGGACAAAAAAACAAACAAACATAATTTCAGTTCAGTTACAGACCTGCTATGAAACATTTTCATTCAAAGCCATATATTACATTACACACCTTGTTTCTTTTTTTTTCTATGAAAAGAGAGGAGGCCAAGGACGATGTGACACGTAACTTCATCATACCTGTTCTTCTATTTTGTCCTGTCGGTCCAACTCGGCTTCCACCGCATCAAAGAACTCGTCCTCATTGATCAAACTGTTTGGCCCCTCCTTTAACAAGCCAACCAGCGTAAAGATTAAAGAAAAGTCACCCATGATAGACAAAAAAAGCACCTGGGCACAAGATCAGCTAATCTATCTAGTCATTTTTCAGCCACCCCCCTAACTCCAGTGTTCTCGTTGCTTCACCTCGTAGTCCGGTCCTCCATAGTGGGACTTCTTCTTCAGTTCGTTAATTGCAGACTTGTAGGCATCTTCTACCCTCCTCCTCTTCTCCAGCTCCTACTCACAAGCAGACAGACTGGGTGTTCAGTGCAGTATCTCATCCTTGATTCTGCTACAGTTCTTAAGATTAGAGAAGATTAGTTTGAGGGATGAAAATAGAGGTATGTACGTCTCAAATTTAGCAAACATTGCAATATTCGGCCGTGCTCACACACCAACAGGTTTCATGTGGGAATTCGCAAGACGCCCATAACACATGAAGGAACGTGTGAGAAGTTTCTGTCTGCTATTCAACAGTTACTTACGGTAAAAAACAAAAAATAAAGAGCAAATGTTCTTTTAGAGTGAGCAAACAATAAAACGCACTAAGCTCTTCCCGGTTTATCCGTTTTGCAGTGGTTAAAAAAAACAATATAATTGTAATTAAATGAGACAATATATTTAAAAAACGCTTTTCAGAAGAAAAAAAAATGATGGAAGAAATTGAACACCAGTCAACGACACCAAGCAAGGAAGTCGCAGAGATACAAAACTCACCACAGTATAAACAAAAGCTGATCCTGTTACAGTTCCTTTACAAAAAACTACATGGATAGACAGAAACCTACTTTAAAGCTGGACGTCTGTAAAGGGATCCACCTTTGGGTTTGGTGTTTGAGCAGCACAGTGCTCCGCTGCTTTGAATGTTTCCACCAAGAAGTCAAAGAAGTCATTCTCTCTAAAACAAAAAGGGCTTCTCTAGAGAAGTCCTATGTTTGTTTCTCTCCTCGAGTTCTTCTTTTATCAAATTAGCTTTAAAAGTCTAAAATTTACAAGGTCAGCTGGCCGTCAAACTCATAACCTAACGTACGTTTGAGCCAGTTTCACCTGACCGCAGTTTAACTGAAACACTTCCCAGCTTCTGAGTTGTAGATTTAGGCGACACGCCTTTGAAACGAGGTGGGGAAAAAAAACAAAAAAAACTGGTTTGACAAGCAATGAGCTCTAGACAGCATATACACTTAAAGGCACAGACAGCCGATAAATCACATTTCAGAAACAGCTTTAAGATAAGCAGCTTTTGTAAACAACTATTATCCATCAAAATTGTAATATTTTTTTTGAAAATCCTGGCAATAAATAAATGTTAAACTAGATCATTTACAATAAAAGATATAAAAAAAAAAAAAAAGTGTACTTCAGCTTCAATCCGCCTGAAAACACCCTTTGATTTTTTTCACATTTTATCACAACCACAACATTTTTTTGTATTTCCTAGGATTTAATTGCAGTGCATGAATAGAAAGTGGATTTTTATCATAAAACAATAAGTCCAGTATATTGGACCACCAATTTAGTAAATGAAACCCACCCATGGGTTAGTTATTCCCAGTATGTGTAGAAGTAAAGAACAAAAACCATAAGAAACAGAACTAAATACAGTAGAAAGACTGAGGTACACAGACTATTGCTGGACACAAAATGGACCTACGTGTAAAAAAAAAAAAATCTCAAGCAATAAAAACATTTTAACAGAACGTTGTTCATTTATCTATTAAAGCAATGAGTAAAGCAGAACGACAAGATCGTCCAGGTAAACTAGTTATACAATTTAAAGTTTAGTTATTTAGAAAACAGCGGAAACTAGGAGCCACCAAACACGTGGAAAAGAAGTTCTCAGGTCACATTGTCCTACACACAAATCCCTGAGTCAAAAAAAAAAAGACCTCTGCAAAGCATACTAAATACATTTCCGCCCACAGCTACACATGCTGGTGGCTGCAACATAATATGGGATATATGACAATATCAATGAGGTAAAACCTGTTGGAGGCTGCAGAACGCTTGGGACTGGGATGAAGGTTCACCTTCACGCATGACAGTAATCCTAAACACGCAGTCAGAGCTTCTGCAGAATAATTTCAGTCCAATCGCCTCAACACTGCCTGGGCCAGTCAGGAGAGCAGACACTGATGCATCCTAGTTGATACATGCTAAGCGGCCTCACTGTCTTCATGTTAGACGTGAAGGAACCGAAACACATTCATTTGAACCAAAACCTTCTCTAATTCACCAAATCTGGTAACTTCCCTTCGGAGCTCAACATAGCAAATAAGGAAGACGTTGAATTTTTAATCTGACATGCTAATAATGATGATGCGACTAACAGTTTCTCTCAAGACTTCAACAGTCCAGAGACGTACCTTGTCGAGTCTCTTTTGCCAGCTGTCTTCCCGTTTGACCATCAGCTCAATGCAGTGGGACAAAGTGGAGAGGATGCCCGCTGTGGTGGCCTTAAAGGTGATGGCTTCTCCCTTAAAGTCGATTCCATTAATACCTTTGGGACTGGCTGGAGAGAACACTGCACCAAAGGGGAAGAGGAGAATATTTCAATTGATTTATTATATTCTATTGCATTGTTTGGATTAATAAATAAACAATTTCAGACTCACATTTCTCTTTGCTGCCATTGTTATTGTGATTGTGTTCCCCATCAGGTCTTGTAGTGGTCAGAAATTCATCTTCGTCCTCTTCTACAACTACAGAGAAAACAAACCAAAAATAATCTATTGAGTTTTCATTTAAGTTCAACATGATGTTATGTTGTCTTTTTCCAACACATTTTGAAGCTGCAGCATGCAGGTTTAATATAAAAAAGGGAAATCTGAGGATCATAAAAAAGGTTCTGCCTCAGAGATTAAACTAGCCACAAAAAGTCCTGTAAGCAAATATCGATTTTGCTTTCTCGGCGAGCCATTTCAACCACTCTTCATCAACTCTAACGCTGCATTAAACACGAAGCTGCCATCAATAATCCCTTTCCTTCGCCAGTAAAAGTGAAGGTCGAAATCCTACCGGGCAGTACTGAAAGTGAGAACCCAATTTTTAAAAGAAGAAAGTTTTTTTCAATTCAAATATATGTATGGAGTAATGAAAATACACATCACCTCCATCTCTCTGAAATTCATCTTTAGAAACGGCCTCGGCACACGACTCAAAATACTTCTGCAGGGTATCCACCTGTCGGCACAGAATGTCCCGGAAGGTTTCCATTTCTGCAAGCTTCTCACGTAGCCGGTGGCCCTTCTGAGCAGAAAGAGGGGACCACATTCAAAAGGCAGAGAAGTGAGTTACACAGCATGCCGGTTCAGTTCGATCACTGTCTGAACGCAGCTACGTCGTGTTAAGAGTCCAAGCTGCAAAGCTTCAACTTGACATCCAGAAGAAAATGTTGAGAACAAATATTGGCACTTAAATCTCGTGTTTGATTTTTAGACCCAATATGTTCCATTACCTTTAAAATGCAAGACTTGACATTTTGTTTACCTTGAAGGAGGATGTGGAAGTGGAAGACAAGGCACTAGCAGCTGAGGTTAGGGACAACATGGAACCATGACGCCTTAAACTTGTTTCTGAACCATATCCAGACTCAGCCTGCAGACACAAGACAACACAAAGTTAAAAGAGAGGTCACAAAAAAAGGGACAGGAGATCAAATATTAGGAAACAATAAGTGTGCATGAAACTTTTAAATCGGTCTGTAAAAACAATAAACGCTGATCATAGTGGTTCAGATCCCTGAGTGATACTAACTGTAAAGAAGAGGATGATAATTAATCAGATTAATTGACTAAATCAGTGAATTATCCCTTGATCATCAATTCTATCACTGAAAATGTATTCACTGCAAAAAAAAAATTTCCACTGTATTTTATCTGAAGGTCCATCAACCAAGCCATCTAAATACAAATCAGATAAACATCAGAGACATGTGCTTTAATGAATCAAGCAGGATAATCATTTAGTTCCTCTAATTCCTGTTGGGTGAAAGTTACAAACTCTACCTCACACATGTTTGCCATTTGTTATTTCTCACTAGATTGGATTCTGTTTATATTTCGGATCTGCAGGTCTGAAAATCAGCATCGCCTGTGAAAATCTCTTCCTCTTTACTACCAAAGAAAATCGCTCAAAAGGTAAAAAGATAAGAAAAGGTAAGAAATCAAAAGTACAAATGAATTTAAAAAAAACCAAGTTAAACACACGGCCTTGAAAAAGAAAGATTTAAGTGTATTCAACATGTGAAAGAAAATAAACAAAAATGCTTAACATTTTAAATCATGAAACTCTCACAGCTTTTCTGAAATGGTAAGCCAATTATTACTAGATTAATTCACACAAAACAATATTTTAAAAGAAAACGAGCAATAATCAAATTCAGATCTCGGATTTGATTACTTTTTTTTATAATCCATTATAGCTATGTTTAAAAATATAAAAAAGTGGGACACGAATCCAAATTTTGTCTACATAATAATAAATACTTAATTACAAGCCAATTTAAAAAGCATTAAGGTTTTTATATGAAAAAAATGTTTTTTTTCCCTAATGCACATCTGCTCTTTTTAGAACCATTACCATTATCCATCTATCGAGGCCAATTAATGTAACGCTTTAGGCAACAGTTTCCTGGGAAATATATAATCTGGAGGCCGAGAGAGTTCGACGTCATAAAACACATGCATGACGAGGCTTGTGGGCGTAGCTGCGGGGGCATCTGTCTCATTTCGGGGGCCATCGTACAACCGGGCGGTGCCTCTGACTCCTGGCTCTAAACTGGGAGAGACGTTTTATTGCAGATACGTGGCTGCAAGCACGCCCTGACAGACACACCAAAGTAAAATAACCCTCGTTTGTCCCACAAGCAGCCGTTAAACAGAGGCATCAGTGACAAACGGAAATGCAAACCTATCCAGAGCCAGCATCAACAGTGATGTTCCTAAATGCTAAACGTGTGAATCAGGATGCAAACATGCTCTGGGTCAGGGAGGGTTTTCCGTCTGATGACATTTGCTCGGGTTTAGACACAGAGCAGAGTTTCATTTTCCCCTTGATTACAAAATTAGCAAGAGGCTGCAGGCGGTTTCTCTTAGCCAATAGGAATGACGGGGCAACTCATCAGATCAGTGACTAAACTGAAAGAGTCAGGTGACCCTATTAAGACACAGAGAGAGAGAGAGAGACACACAGAGACACCGAGAGAGACAGAGAGAGAGAGAGAGAGAGAGAACCTAATCAGACTTCAGCTACTCCCAACCCAAAGGAAAGAAACGAAGGACAAACGTAACAAACAAACCCAAAATACAAATCAAGGAAATTACATCTGAATTATAATTGATACCGTTCTCAAGGTCCAGAAAAGCAGGATCGTTCTATAAAAAGTTTCATGTTTAATTTTGCTCTCTTGAATAATAATAAAATACAAATGAAGCAAATCCGCAGTTAAGAGCTTTCACTACAACAAAGCATAAAAACTCTAAATTAGAGTACATATACGTCACACCGAACTAGAAAACTGAACACGTTACTGGAGAGAAAGCCTATATCCCTGTAAACAACCAAACACTGTTAATATTCGCAATAAATTATAATTTATATATGAAAAAAAGACTATTACAGAGCAACAAAGTGAAAAAGCCTGTGTTTTCTGTTACATTAACCAGACGTGCTGTTCAGCAGTGAACAGCCAAACCTGCTCCCAACTATATATTGATAAGTAAACTGTGAACAGGATCCTTTGTACTTCGACAGCATCGATGATAACAGCTGGGTTCATATTTTACAAAACTTGCTACTCGTACGTAAATACAGGAGGGATTAAAATCCAGAATCTCAAGTGGTTAAATTATTGCCATTTTGAGATTCCACCGTAGCTGAATTTCATTTATACATTGCTTTTTAAATAGTAATAACTTTTCAGTATCAACACATGACTTCCTAATTTCTGTGGTGCAAAAAAATGATGCAACAGAGTGGTCTTTTTTTTCTTTAGCCAGACGCCCTGAGCTTTAACAAGGACCCATATTGACATTGCTGACAAGAAAAACCGTCTATGACCGTCTGCCTTGATCAAATTAAACCAGGGCAAAGCTTTTTCAGCTGCTGGTTTTTGGTGAATACGCCACATGCCCACTTATACAGTAAGCATGGTGGAGGACCTGTGTTGATGTGGGCCTGTTTCTCCTCCAAAGATCCTGGAAAGATGTAAGACAGCGTTAACTGTTAAGTCCACAAGCCAAACACTATGGAACGTTTTGACCTTTCACCCCGAACAACGCTATATTGACAGGAATGATCCTTCCCAATAAGAGTGTCCAGATACAAATTTTTCAGTTCCGACTCAATACCGATATTTCAGTCTTCAGTATTGGCAGATAAAAATACTGAACCGATATCATAATATCAGCATAAATGAGTGTTAGAAAAAGCTGTATCAAGTCATATCAGTCAGAAAGCAATAGTTAGCAACAATAGTTAGGAGAAAAACTGGTTAATTTACTATTAATTAGTGGGTATATAAATTATTTATTTTCTTTAAGAAAGAAAAGGTTCTACAGTTTAGTAAAATGAATGTCAAGCTTTGTAACGGTGGCGCGGATCAAATGCTGAAACGGACTGGCTGTGGTGGAGAGCTGATATCTGAAATGTAGGGCGATATAATCCGACATTCGTTGATTCGCAGATATCTGACATTAATATAAGATCAGGATACGCCTACTTTCCATTGAGCTGACTTCAAGCCAGAAATCCAATCATGATTAGTAAAGAACATGTTTAGATCAGGCAGCTAAAGAATTACCTTAATGGAGCTCTAAAAATAACAAGACACTTTAAATAAAACTGTACTAGCCCCTATTACACTTACAAGGAGTTGTCGTACATTTTTTTTTAGGATAATAACCCAAATTGTATGTAAAAATTAACACAGAAATTATTACCCAGATGCCAATATCAACCATCTCTTTAAACCTTAATCCAATAGAGATCATGTAGTTTGAGCTAAGAAAGGGATTAAGAACCTAGAGTGCAGGTGCAAAACAGAAAGAGTTAAAGATCTCTACATCTGTCTGTCAATGGTCCAACCAATAAAGTTTTGTCCCATTGTCAAAAGATTGTTTTACTGAGCTATATTGACAAGTAAAATTATATTGCAATGACTCATCTAGGCGACATATTGTAATGCTCCACTTTGCAAAGCACCGACTGCCATTTTAACGCACCTGCTCAGTTCCATGACAACCATGCAAACGGAGCAACAATTTGAAATGGGATCTAGTGGTTTTACAAGTTAAATGAGCGATCCGTGTGTAAAGCCACACACAGAACCAACCTCTGATCACAGTAGATTGCTGCTTAAGAAATATCCACATCTTGCATCGTACGATTAATGGCAGTGAATCGAACCACGGACGGCATAACCTTTATTACTTTAAGCTCTTCCTCTTAAAAAGGGGCATGCAAAAATAACTCCAAGTCAGATTAATGGCATAATAGGAGAATCCAGAAGCATGGCTAATTAACAGGTATTGGGCAGCATGCCGAAACGCTTTAACCCCACCATTCGGCCATTCCAACAGCCAAAGCAGAGCAGGGCATTGCTGCAGTCCCGACGGCGTGCCGGCCCCAACATGGCCAGGCGACCACTCTGACACTGACAATGCGGAGGATTTAATACAGTTTCCCCGTTTGCCTGGACACGCCTCGCTATGGGACAGAGAGGGAGAGGAGGTGAAGAAGAGGAAAGAAGAGATGCTTAGCGGATCATGTGAAAGACAACAGATACAAGAAGCAAAGAGAGAGGGGAAAAAAGTAGCCGTTTGATTCCTAGTTAGAAGAGGAGCCGACACTTGGTGCTCTTAAAAGCAATTAAAAAAAAAGGAGTTAAGCGACGACTTCTGCCAACAGTCAAGTTGTCATCTTTCAAAAAAACTCATCATTGGGCTCAAGATTCATCGACATGCACACATGAAGAAACCACATACCCTGACGTGGGATACCCTTTCTTGTTGCCCATCTTTCTGTGCAGCCTCCATCACTGGACAAGGTTCTGCCACTCTCTGCTCTTCAATGAGAAAACTGATTGAGGAGTGAAGATGATGGGAGTGCATGCATCCATTAGAGGAAAGAAGAGAGCTGTCTGGAGCCGCTTATGTAACAAACCAACAGAGTACTGAGAAGGCTAGCGAGGGATGAAGGCTACTGTAAATTATGACACAACAGAAGAGAGAGAGATGGAGATTACGAGTGGGAGGCAGGGAGCAACATTTGTCTGGTTCCTATATTTCATCTTTCACAACTTTTTTTAAGTTCAAATTTAAAGCTATAAAACAATCTATAAAAACAATAAATATTCTTTTTTTTCCTCAAATTCGAGTTGTCTAAATATTCATCAATACACATTTTTTCAGCACAGACACTCTTTGTGAACAAAAATAAATAAATCGTGCAATATTCATCAAGAGCTGCACTTAACATCCTGATATTCAGCAGCAGCAATTTTCTCACCACCAACACAAACACACCCACGCATAAAAACACAAACAAAGCTGCCCTGAAAACGGTTTTCCCAACGCATGCCGATGCTCTGATACAGATATAAAAATGACAGCAGATTCCTATTGAAAGTAAAACCCGTTTAATAGCCGTTTTCCTGACTCCCGGCCATCCATTTATTTTCTTTACGCACTTGCATTCTTGCACGGTCTGGTGCCCCTCCCCGGTTTTGTTTGCACGAGGGTTGCACTCATGACATGCACAATCCATGTTTACACACACATGTCCAGCTGACCAGTATTTAAGAGGAGGCAAATAAATAACCACTTTTTTGAGCATAAACTATTCAACTGAGCTAATTCTGCGAAGATGCTTAAAAATCTGATTGCTCGAAAGTGTTTATGGAAAAAGAGCAGATTATAGACTCTTGTTTTACAGAGACTGCTCCAATTCATCCATCAGCAACACAAATTGAGTAAATTGAGTCGTAGTTCAATGTTAAACCCTCTTTTTGTAAGTTGCTTTGGATAAAAGCGTTTGCTAAATGCATAAATGTAAATAATAATTCACAGCTGTAATGCAAAAAAAACAACAACAATTTAGACAAATTAGAATCACCTAACACTGATTTCAACGAACCCCAGAAAACAGAGATATTGTGATACGCAGAGGAAAAAAAAATCCGGCAATAGATACGATCTATCCTATCACGCCTTTCTTCAGGAAAGAGTTGGATTGTTGGTTCAATAAATGAACAGTTTGTGGTGCAAAACATTAACATCAAATCGCAGAGCAAAAGTAAAATGTCTAAGCTGAAGCTGGTAAAGGACATTATCCACAAGGGAACAGGTCCTGTACCAACAAGACCCAAAAGGCACATCCTGGAAGAAGAAGCCTTTACTAAAAAGAGAGCACGAAACGCCCTGCGGTCTAAATGTTTGGTCATATTGGCTGTTGTTACATTTGGAGGAAAAGGGGGAAGCTTGCGAAACTGATGACACTGAAAAGCGGTGGCATGTTCTTTTTGTGTGGTTTATTTGCTGCAAGAGAGAATGCAGCCGTTCACAGAGTGGATACCGTCATGAGGAAAGAAGATCATGTTAAAACACTGAAGAGATTGTTGAGGGAATCCATTTGCAGTAATCAGGTCCTGTTGGCTTTTTCGGACCGAGATCCCAACCTTTTGCTGGGGGGGTCTGCGGAGTGAGATCTGTCTCCAAGGGTAGAAGTTTAGGCATCTCTGGGTCTCAACTGAGGTAAAAACTGACTTGGATATGGATGCAGGCGCTGTGCTGGAGAGAAAGAACTGAGCCAAAAAGCGAAGCTTTCTAATTACTGCTCGATCTATGTTCCCACCCTGATCTACCCTGATGGGCATGAGATTTGGATAGTGACCGAAAGAATGAAATCTGTGATGCAAGCAGCCGAAATGACGTACTGGATGGGTGGATTAAGACAAAAACTGAAGATATTGGTCTTGAAAGCTACATTTTGGCTATAAATAGATCCTGCAAGTGGACAATAGCCCCAAACATACTACAGTTTAAGTGGTTGAAGGACAACTAAATCAATAATTGAAAATGGGGGATTACTGAGCTAGATTTGAAAAAATGTGCAGAGAGATAAAAGGGAACGTGTTAGCAAGGAAGCTTACAAACCTCACTTGTTGGTGGAACCACAACTAAAATGTTTGACACACGTCTTTTAGACAGCAAAAACTAAGGAGTTAAACCACTGACTTTCAGGAAAGCATGGACGTTCTTTCTAGCATTATCTCCTTCATTATTCTGTCATTTAACAAACATTGTATACAGTGGATGTAAATATCTGCAATATCCGGTTTCAACAGTGTACGTTTCTTTTTTCCTCAGGCAATGATTTTCTTTTTTGCCCCCCAACAAATATTGGGGAAAAATACAACATAACAGATTTCACATTCGTGACTACATCCTCCATCTACTTGAAAGCTCAAGTCATGTGATCTTCTTGTGTTTCCAGCAAACGATGTACATCACGAAACATGTGAATCCAAGCAAGTGAACTCGATACCGGGGGGTTTCTTTACAGAAGAGGCATCCACACTGTAAACACAACCAAAGGCAAAATCTGACACTGAACCTTGATAAATTCAGTCTGGCCAACATGCCTTTACTTGGAGGAGAAGATAAATGAACGTGTTTCTAAGGGGAGCTGGAGTGCACTATCGACGAGGGGAAACCCCCGCCTCATCACCTCAGTGAGATTCCCCACATTCCCAGAGTGTGCTCCTGTGTGTGTTCGAATCCTTCTGCTGTTACACCCAGCTAACAGAGCAGAAAACACATGAGTCTGACCGGATTCGACTGAATACTAGCGGCATGCGAATAACGCAGCGAAGCAAATATCTAATAGCGAACCAAGATTGTTCAGGTTCACACAAACTACATGTCTGAACTGGAGTTAGACAGAGTGAACTGATTAATAGTTTGAATCTCTAAATGTCTTAAATAAAAAAATAGGTACAAATAGTGAGCTTCACAAAAATAAAGCAACAACTACTCACCTTATGCAGTTCTATGGACTCTATCCACTGCTGCCTGTGCTCAGGATCCTCCGCTCTGATGTACCAAACGCTGTCATTCACGCAGATGTCGAACCGGCACTCATCAAACTCGTGAGGCTGAGCAAAGACAGGAGAGGCCTCATGAATAATAATGAAGTACGCTTTAAAGTCACAACGGACCGTAACGAAACGAACGCCAAATTTCAATCAAATTAAAGCTCGCTGTTTGAAAATTTTAATTGATTTAAAGTACTGAGAAATAAGGGCAAAAATACTACCTCAGTAGCTCTTTGTAACACAAAACTAATAAGAACGACACATTCCTGACACACATGGAGTTAATCAGTGACAGAAAGCCCATATGACACACAGGATAAACAGAGGTTCAAATTGAGAATTGGTGTGTGTTGTCCCACACGCTTAATGACTGGAGTAAGGCTGTGCACGGAAGAAACCAAAAACTAAATGTTAATTATTGCAGGAAGAAGCTTTGTCTGCTTATTTGCTTTTGGGAGGAATCCTTCAACATAATAAAGTTTCCCCCACCTTCCTGCTCCACTCACTGACTGCCTCAGGCGCCGAGACACGCGCTGCAAAAGAATTCAACCGTTTCCTCTCAGACTGGAATCTGCCCACTGCAGAAACGAGTTTGGCCTCACGAAGGTTCACGCAGGGGTTCAGACTACACAGGTTTCTCTGCAGCACCAACAGGAACAAACAGCTGCTCTGTCAGCTGACACAGCCTTACGCCAGCTGGGTTTCATTTAGTTTTCTGAGCGATGCTCATGTCCTGCTCTGTTTGCTCCTGCTGACAACAGGGACACCCCCCTTAATCCTGACCACCAGTTCAGCGCCTGCACAACTTCATGTGACATTGCTGAAGACACTTTCACATTGGTAGTGCATTTCACAAGTTCCACTTTGCAAACCGCCAACTAGGTGAAAGGTTTTATGTCATGTTTTGATACTCGGTGAAACAAAAGATTGGAGTTAGATTTGAAACGCCGTTTCCAACCAGAACCTAAAGATAATCGATAGTAACATTAGGTGCATCAAGCCGTGACTGTTACTGGGTGGCTGGAGAGAAGACATCTATCTTACTGTGCACTATCAGACACGGACCATAAAGCTCTGCTTTACACACAGCTTTATGGTTTGTTCATTTCTTTTTTCTCATTGCGTAAGCAGTGCTGTATGAAAAAGGCGGCGTGCAGGACAGAAAAACCTGTGTAATCTCACAGGAGGTCAGAAACTGGTGTTCGAGTAAGTCTTGCTAATACTGCCAATAACGATTCAGATTTTTCTTAAGAAATTAAGAACAATTCAAAACAACTCTGCAAGAACAGAAAGAAATACGTTTTTTTTAGTTTATTTAATTTAAAATAAACTCTTAAATTTAATGTATAGCACAAAACCAGCGATTTGCACATTAAAGTATGCAATAAATCTAAAAAGTTTAACCCGAAGCTCGTCAAAAAAAATGTATGAAAAAAATTGTACATCATTAAAGACAAAAATCCACCCTTTCAAGTTTAAAATACGTGTAAGATTACTTATTATTCACATTACCTAATCGATAAGATGTGATAAAGTGCATTAGTTTCCTGCACAGTTAAAACACAGAGAACAGACAATATATTTGAATTCATAGAGACGCATCGTAATTACAGCAACTTTGTCTAAACTGTTGGCTGATTACTAAACCTGGAGGGTTTCCTCATCTGCTTCTTTAGCTGTAGTTTTTTAAGAAAACCTCAAGAAAACGACAAAACCCTCGTTTATCCGCATTTCTGTTAACTATTTAATATCAGCCGGGAATAAAAAAAACCAACATTAACAATAACATTTCTCTTGTTTCCCCATTTTGCAACTGCAAAAAAAACGCTCATCCCTAAATGATGGGATGAGAGTTTTAAATCACAGACTTTCTAAGTATTTTGTCTGTAAGAATGAGGGAACTTTGCTGTACATTCATTTCTAGCGAGTAAATAACAAACTGATAAGTAAAAAAAAAAAAGGCAAAAGCGATGGCTGTGATAATTTATGATAAAACTATGAATATTGAAGTTCCTCTAAAACAGGTACAGTATCAAACACAGAAGTTCACTGTGTGTGTTAATTTTACAGGTTTAATCCAATAGTCCCACAGCAAAAACAAAACAGCTGAAATCACAGTAAAACCATTTGTTTGGTTGCTGTAACTCTGCGGCTGCTCAAACAGGAGTGAATATTTAACAAGAGTGTGGAATTTCAGCGTATTTCACTTGCACAGGAAAAATGCGGCGCCAGTGACTACAGAGGCTACGGCGTGCGGTAAAGATCACATCTACAACAGCAAACAGCAGATTCCAGAATACTGTACATAAACCCGTGATCAAATATCATGGTGAGCTGAAAAACAGGTGGAAATTAACAGGCATTTTTACAGGGGTTATTTAGGCGACTACCTCCTTGCACGTCTAACGTCGTCATTACTTTCTTATCTTTATATCACAGGAGTTAAGAGACAAATTAATGAAATCTGACCAGCTGCTTAAACAGAATCAAAACAAAGAGCTCTGGTGGAGTGGAACCTCCCCATAGATATGTTAGTATGAGTGAGTCTGAAGCTGTAATTCATGCTCCAGTCACTTTATATTTGATTACAATTATGGCTCAACTCTAACCTTAAGTACAATGTCTTACAAAGACACTTTTTCTTTTGTTTCTCCCTTTTTTTCCAGACTTCTAGTTAAATAAAGGAATACTAAGACTTAATTAACTTGTTTTAACTACTTAAAGGGCAGAATATTCACCTGAATCATTAGTTAACAATGGTATTACCTTGTGCGTTTTGTTTTTATTTGGTTCACAGGTTTTCATAGATGTCAATATAAACTCACAGGCATAAAATACTGCGTACAACTTTAAAGATGGGGTAACATTCTCCGTTTATGGTATACAGGCATTTTAAAATCTATTTCACTGCTTTAATAGTAAGATATAAACTATATGTTCTGATACATAAACTCATTTAAAATTTTGACTAACATGATAAGAAATATTTTGATGCAGTAACAGAACCGCTGTACTTTCTTGTTTTTGTGCAATAGTAAAGCATACATCTCTCTCCTCCTCCGAGGTTGGTACTTACTGTTATGACAGCCTTGCTAAGGCATAAGGAACCTCTGCAGCCATACTCCCGTTCATCCTCCGACTTGTAGTAACTCAGTGTGTTGTTCTTCAGCACCACCCATCTGTCTTGCCAACCGTGTATGTAGTTCGTCCACTGAAAGCGGGAAATCGGCAGCATGCGGTCAGTCACCCGGGTCCACAACGCAATCAATAATCTTTGCAAAAACCAATTTTCTGGACACCTCAGATCCAAGTTAAAGAAAACAGTTTGTAGACATGAAACATTTAATGAAATGGTTCAGTAACGTTGGTGCAAAGACATCTGTACATTATTTACACTTGCATTGTTTACATCATTATAGCTGTTAAATGTTTGCAGACAACAACGTTATGTATTCCTAAGCAAAACATTGGATTCTCAAGATACTAATTTGATTTATTTTGCAAATTTAGGACAGATAATAAACAATTAAGCTGCAGAGGCATCAAAGATATACATGGGAAACAGCCTTTTGCTATGCATAAACTACTGTCCATCAAGAATGACTTAACAATAAATAGAAAACGTTTTACAAGTGAAATGTTTTAGTTTCACTTGTAAGAAGAAAAAAAATTAAGCACAGTCCTGCATAATCTGGTGGCTGCATTCCTAAAACAGCAAATCGGGTGGTTTAATCTTTTTAAGCTTTCTTCAACCAGTCTAACACATTTTACATGGACTAAGTCTTGTAAAGATTTTTTTAAGTTATACACTAACAATAAAATAAATCCATGCAGCTTTTTGACTCAGGACTCTTGTCAGTAATGTTTACAAACCCCTATAAGAACTGGAGGCTGTAATCAAAACACAAAACACTTACTTTGCTCAAAACTCCCCCGAATTCCACAGGCTGTCCGGATTCCGGCTCCACGTCCTCATCCGAACCGGACGATGAGCTCTTCTCGGACATTGATTTCCAAGTTTCACAGAAAGCCTTACTCTTGATCTTATCGACGGGAGCACCGCGGCTCAAGGTTACAGTCGTGATTAGCTATCAGTTTAACAACTCTGCGGCCAAACCCTCTAAATTACAACCATAAACGTCAGTTTGAAATGAAGATAACCAGGCATCAACTGGACATGCAAAACAACTGAGGCTTGATGTTGTTGGTTTTCTTTCTTTTGACACTTTGAAACAGCTACACTTACTCATAAAAGAAGAAAAAAAACGACGTTAGCCCACAAGTGACAGCTGAGTTTCGCTGTCTCAAATCTGCAGGCTTTGTTTTGAAACTGACGTCGAACACAAGTCAGCTCAGCCAAGTTAGTTAGCTGGAAAACGACGCGAGTAGCTAACAGCTAACTTCAAACGACTAACAGACTTACGCAGTTCGCCTTACCCGCGACAACACTGGTCGACAGTATGCTCCTAAAATAAAGGCCTCCGTGTGAGCGCGACGCTGCAACTTCAACCTACTAGTGAGGAGCTAGAGAGCTGAGTCTGCTGCGGTCCGCAGCTCAGTTAGCAGTAGCGAAGCTCTGACTAGCTTTGTTGGGGGAGGAGCCGCGGCCAAGCTTTACCGTGTACCTGTCAGATAGTCAAAGTAACCAACGTTACGGTCTCACCGGAAACAGGGCGGCTGCTTCAAATTAAAAGCATTTTGACAAATACGACAAAAAAAACTGGCACCAACTATTTTGGGTGCGTTATCAAAAGAAAATAATAATAATAGTAATAAACGTGGAAAATACGTGTTTCATTTTATAGAAGCACACAAAGTGTTTCTCTGCTTATGGAAGCATTTTTCTGACACTGATGAAAAAACAAACAAATAAACATATACCTCATAGTTATGACTTAGCTATCTCATTATTATAAGCAACTAAATAGCGATAGACCTAGTAACTATGAGATACTGAGATGAGATCTCATAACTATGAGATAATAACCATGTTATCTCATAATAACTATAATACAGCATAATTTAGATATGATGAGATACTATCTCATTATTATGAGATAGCTGTCCTAATAATGAGCTAATATTTCATAGTTAGGCTGCTGAGATTTCATCTTATAACATCGATATGAGCCACTAGGATGTCAAGTTTTTTTTGTTTTGTTTTGTTTTTTGTTTCTTCTTTATGAATTTAAACTTCAACTTTAAATAAGATACAAGATAAGGTTGAAGTGACTTGACGTTTGAAGCATATATGACATGCCCGTTCCTCCTAATCACCAACTGTTTCACACTACTTTTTAGCTGACTGCTACACTTTTCACTTAACATATGCCAACTAAGTCAAATCTGGCGCTGTGAAATTATTTGCGGTTGTGAAGAACACACTTGTGATCTGAAAACTCAACGAAAGCCATAGAAAAGGAGGAAAGCACCCAAACTGTCGCTTCTGGTCTATAAATCAAAATCAAATCAACAATAAGTAAACGTTATGAGAAGACTATTAACTATTAAGACTAATTCATACATACATTCATATATATATATATATATATATATATATATATATATATATATATATATATATATATATATATATATATATATATATATATATATATATATATATATATATATATATATATATATATATATATATATATATATATATATATATATATATATATATATATATATATATATTCATTCAATTAAATTAAAAAATGTAAATACATATGTAATATTTTTATGTAATATATACTTTTTTGTAATAATTGCTCTAGTTTTTTATTTTCTGTTTGTACTCATTCATGTGTGACTGATTCCTATGCATTAAAATGCATTGATTGTTAATTGTAATATTATGTCATCTACATCTGTGTTTTCTAACTATGTTGTGGTATATATGTATATGTATACATACATGTTTTCAAAAATAATGACGACGGCGGTTTTGGCGGTACTTCCGCATACGTAATCAGACGTCATCATGAACTGAGTAGGAAAATAGAAGGAAAAAAACGCGCCAACGAAAACGAATATATACATATATGT
>JAVLVB010000003.1:5155867-5193636 GCA_032876305.1 Orestias chungarensis
TTTTTTTTTTTTTTTTTTTGAGGTTCCACATTTAAAGTGTGACTGTTGTTGGAAAGATAATTATAGTGTGAGTTTAGAGAAATAAAATAACTCTTCATCGTCGTTGTGTTGCAGGGATCCAGATTTTATGAGAACGAGCTGAAGAAAGAACAACAGGTGAACCAGCGCATTGAGAAAATGATGCAACAAAAGGCTGAAATCACGGAGCAACACCTACAGAAAGCACAAATGCAGGTGAGATGTTATTTTAGAGGACTTGAATGTACACCGGGTTAAATGTGATGTACCGGCGATTAAAAAACAAAACAGAAAAAAACAATGTTGACATGTTTTTGTGTAGGTGGAAAAGATGGCCTCTGAGCTCGAGAAAAGTCGTGATCTGAGTAGAGTGATTGTCCACGTGGACATGGATGCCTTCTATGCAGCCGTAGAGATGAGAGACTGCCCTGAGCTGAAGGACAAACCCATGGCTGTCGGATCCATGAGCATGCTGGTGAGTTAGGATCACAAAGAATAAAGGGGGAGAAGAACAAGTATGGTCCCGCTGCCATTTATCTAAAGTCAGATTTATTTTATTTTTTTAAAGATTTAATTAAATTTGAATAGAATGGAGTTGGGTCACAAACTGCTTTAAGTACAGCTTGCAAAATGATTAGGGTATTAACAATTCACCTTTATAATCTCTAAATAATTGAATAAGAAAGTACTCTGGTCGTGATGCAGGGATGCTTTTCTTTAACAGGGAGAGGGAAGCTTGTTAAAGTATAGGGCAGTACTAGGATAATAATTTGTTTCTTTTTTAAAAGAACACGCAAGTTATTTACTTATTTCATTTCCAGTCAACATCTAATTACCATGCCAGGAAGTATGGAGTCCGAGCAGCCATGCCCGGCTTCATTGCGAAGAAGCTCTGCCCCAGCCTAGTCATCGTTCCTCCTAACTTTGACAAGTACAGAGCAGTGAGCGACGAGGTATGAGCACACACATAAAAGTTTCACTATGGGCTTTTTCAACCTCTGATGAGGTTATCGTGAATTTTATCTTTCAGATTAGGGAGATCTTTGCTGAGTATGATCCTAACTTTCAGCCAATAAGCCTGGATGAAGCCTATTTAGATTTCACAGATCACCTGGAGCAGAGGCAGAGCTGGTCGGAGTCGTCACGCACGCACTGCTACCGACCCAGGCGCGACCAGCCAGGCATGTACTCTTTACATACTAATACAGAAGAGGTACACAGGTACCAATAATTGGTTTACTTCAGTAATTCAAAAAATAATAATTAATCTCATTTATTTCATATTGATTCATTGGACACAGAGAAATACGCTTCAGATGTTTATTCATATTAATGTTTTGATGATTATGGCTTGCACCAATTGAAAACCCCAAATCTATATAGTAATAATGATACATAAGACATTTATTTTTTTTCTGGGACAACTGAAAATAATTTTCTAATAATTTTGAAAACAGTATAAGCACTCAGTGCTTGGTCATGGCTACATTTGGATTGTGTGATTGAGAAAATCTACGTGTAGCTCGTCTAGTTTAAGGGAGATCCGATGACTTCAGCTCGACTGCATTGTTTGCTTTTATCTCTTTAATCTTTCCCATGGATGATATTCCATAGATTCTCAATGAGATTTCTGTCAGTAAAGTTTATTGGTCAATCAGGCAACTCTTCCTCTAATTTATGAATGTCTCACACTCAACTTAAGGCTGCGTTAACCCTGTTGCTTGTGCTTCTTTTTCTTTCACATATCCTTCTTCCACTTAACTTCTCACATTATTTGCTAGGATGTTAGTTTTTAACTTTTTGAACTTTTATGCAAAGACATTTCTATGAATTTTTCATCTTGTCAGGAACTGGACCAGTCAGCAGTCTTTGTCCTCCACAACTTTTCTTTTCTTCCTTTTATTTGAAAATTCCAATTTATATAATTAAAATCAGGAGAAACAACGAACTGAAATAAATACTGATGTGTGTTGTTTGGATATAAACACAACTGTCACTTTTTAATATGATTTACTAAAATAAAAATCACTTTTCTGATTTATTTAGCTGCACCTATGTACTGAATTGTTGTGACTTTCTTCTACCTGAAATGTTTTTAATCTATGTAATCTCTCCCTTACAGTTTATAAGCAGATGGAGTCTGAGCAGACAGTGGAAGACCGGGAGCTCTCCCCGATCTTGTTTGAGGACAGTCCTAGCTCCTCTGAATTGCACGTAGGCGTTCCCGTCGAAGTGTTTGGGACATCTGCTGAGGAGGCTGTGAGAGAAATGCGATTCTGCATTGAGCAGAAGACCACGCTGACTGCCAGTGCAGGTGAGAGGGGAGGCTGTTTAGACAAGGGCCGATAATCAGGGAAAGTTTAGTTCCTGTAGTTAAAAGGTTTTTTGGTGAGATGTCAAAGACCGTATTAAAGCCCCATCCCCTCACCCACCGGTTTCTGGGAACTGCCGGTCGGCTGGCTAAAATAAAAACCACCTTCTCTTCCTATAATGATACATTTGGCTGTTTGGAAAGGTTTCTAATTGCAAAACTACAGGAATCGTCTAAGATTTGTTGTAGATTCTTAGGGTTGTGCATAGGGACGATCTCCTGTAGCAGCCTGTGTTACTGTAGCTATAGTTACGCCTCTGAAAACACTCAATCTCCTGAGGGTATTAGCTGATTACTCTTCCAGCGGACCAGCAAAAAGCTATGATATGTTGCTCAATAAGAAGACTTAATAGACATAAAAAACTAAAAATTTAGAAGGTCTTTATACTCTGTTCTAATAAAATGTGTCCCTCAAGATGAAAAAACAATAGATAAGTGTTATGAAATACATAAAACTAATTACACGTGTTAGTCAGTAGAGATTAAAATCAGGCTCTTTTCCCTTTATTGATCCTAACCGATGATCAGCAGGTGTGGTTTCTTTTTTGCTTTTTATTTAAGGCAGCAAAACTATGAGCTCCACCCATTTTCTGTCCACATCCAATAGCCATGTATGTTTTTAGATGTACTGTCAAAATTAGAGAAAGAATTCCCTACATGTTGTAACGCAGGTGGTTCATTTTGTGTTAGATTTAAAACTTTTACCTTTCACTGAGGGGGAAAAAAAAAATCTGCAGATTTAATGTTACTTTTCACAGCAGACCAAAAATTGGTATGGACCTGGAAAAGCCCGATAAGTGAAATTATTACGGTTTTGTTTTTTTAGTAACAGGATTGAATTATCTACTTATCAATATAAAAGTAAGATGGGCTGTATAATGTTTTACATTAATATGCATGTTAATATCTTGAAGTTTGGCTATTTCACTTAAATTTGGGAGAATCATATATTTGTCCATGCCTAAGTGAATGTAGTGGATGCTAAACAAAGACATTTGAACAATACCAACGCTTTAAATGATAGAGTTTAGTTTGAACAGGTCTGCTGTTTCCACACAATCAAAAGAAATAAACTGGTATTCCTGATTCGTCTTGCAGGAATTGCTCCCAACATGATGCTCGCTAAGGTGTGCAGCGACAAGAACAAGCCCAACGGACAGTACAGGCTGCCCCCCACCAGGGAGGCGGTCATGGACTTCATCCAGAAACTTCCTGTTCGAAAAGTAAAGCAGAAATCAACTAAAGCTTAATGAAGAGGAAATTTAAAGTGCTTATGCTTTGACCCCCCCAAAAAATGTCAATTCACTGTCGCATCGTTTGTTCACACATCATCGTCGATGAGATAAGTGATGCGTCATTGCTACATGCAAAATATTTAAAGACACTATTATCTGACTGCCAAGTTGACTTCCTGACTTATCAGATATTAAATTTTGTCATGTCAGGTTCATTGAAAATAAAATCCCCTGTTTTGTCTTCAGATATGTGGACGCAAGTGCAGCTGAGTAGCCATTAAATACCTGGTTTTATGTGTGGACCTCAAACCCAGTAGCTGCATTCACACCCACAGTACTTAATGTGAATATTTAGAAGCTGGAAAATGTAAAGTGTAAAACTGATGTGTGAACAAGTCAGCTGACTATGGCAGATCTTGATCGTGAGTTTATAAACAGGTGTATCAGGGTCTCTGTTTAATAAAAAGCTTGTAGTTGTGACTCCCAGGGCGTTTAGATTCCACAGCAGAACCGTGGAATAACTAAATGCTTTCGCACAGTCAAAATCTACAGTAACAACCGTGTAATTATTGTTTTGTTCAGGTCTGCGGCATTGGGAAGGTGAGTGAGAAAATGCTGAACGCTCTGGGCGTCACCACCTGTTCAGATCTCACCAAGCAGATGGCGCTGTTGTCCCTGTTGTTCTCTGAGACATCTTGGCATCATTTCATCCAGATTTCTCTGGGTTTGAGCTCCACACATATACCCAGGTATTTAATGGGATTTAGAACGAAAGAGAGCATTTCAAATGATACAAGAGAAGCTCATTCAATTTCTTCTCCGTATTTCACAGGCATGAAGAAAGAAAAAGCATGAGCACTGAAAGGTTTGCTTTTAAATTGACCTCACTATCTGCAGTATGAGAGGAAAATCAAGTATGCTGTTGCTATCCTTTTATTTTTTAACTTCTTTATATTCACAGGACATTTAAAGAACTGAGTAAACCTGAGGAGCAGTTTTCTTTATGCAGAGAACTGTGTGAGGACCTTGCAGATGATCTAAAGAAAGAAGCTCTGAAGGTATGGAGTAAGTGCTTGTGTTTTCTAGTTTAAATGCAGAAAAATGTTCTGTCAGTGAAAAAGTTAATATAAAATAACTTAAATTACAGGACACCCTAGATATCAGCTACTCTTGCTAAATGATTCATTTTCAAATGACACTTATTTGAAAATTAATAACTTTTGTGACTTGTTCTCTTTCCGTTCTTACATCACAGAAGCCTTACCAGTACGTGCAATAATATTAACAATGATATTCAGTTTTTTTAAAGGGAAGTAAAGGTCAGCTTACTAAGTGAAAGCATCGAGCAGAATAACTAAAGGCCCCTCAATCTTATTGTGCTTGTGAATTCAGAATTTCATAAACTAAAGATTTTCACCAGTTTGTGATCAATCATCTAACAGACCTGGTATTTTATCGGTTTTAGCATGCATGGCACTTATAATTTCATTTCATGCAACTTATTACATCGATGGCGATCTTTGCAATTTGGTAAATGCAAAAATTCATATTGACAAATAAAATTCCTACATTGTGCTGCTCTAAGCTTAGGAACTTTGGTCTCGTCCCAGAAAAGAAGCTGCACTTATTTCAGATCGATAATAATTTAAGAACACGTTTCTCTGCGCTATGTGACTATCTCTGAAGGGCCGTGGCGAAACAAACCCGAGTTGTGCAAATGTTACTCGAGACAGTGAACACAGGTTGATATTGGTAAGAAAATAAAATCCTGTCCTATTCTTGGCATTCCAGGCATCACCTTGACTCCAAAATGAATCTCATGCAATTACCTTAACTTGTCCATTTCCTTTTAAATCGATAGAGGAGGAAGTAGACATCTTGGCGCAACTATCACCCCCCTGCCTGAGTCCCTTGATAGCAGGAGAAAATAGATGGCCATTAATGAGTCAGCGGGGGCTACTACCAGCCTAGGAAGCGTCCCCCCTGGAGACGATCACATTACTATGAAAACTGACAAAATGCACACTGACAGACCAGTCATTGATAGGCCACATTACACAGATTTCCATCTCTCTTCTATTTCCAGAACCTTTGGAACAGCACTATTGATTACATTGGGGAAGTAGAGTGAAATGACTTAAATTGTTATTGTGTGTTTTGCTCTTTTTTTTTTTGTCCCCTCTGTTTTGTTAAGGGCAAAACGGTAACTCTGAAGCTCAAGAATGTAAACTTTGAGGTGAAAACCAGGGCTCAGACTCTCCCCTATGCAGTGGGAACAGTGGAAGACATCTTTTCTGTGGCTAAAGACTTGCTGAAAATGGAAATAGAAAATGAAAGCCCTCTGCCACTCCGACTGAGACTCATGGGTAAGTCCAATAAACAACAAGAATGGCATATCAGTTCCAACTCTAAATGATATGTCCAGAATGGAACATATTAATAACTAATGCACATTGCCTTGCAAAAGTATTCAAATACTTTTCAGCTTTTAACCACAAACGTGCGTATAATTGACTAATAATTTTGCTTTTATGGATCAGAGGCAATAAGAAATTGATTGTGGTTAAAAAACAACACTAGACCTCCATACTTGCAGATTGCTGGAACCCAAATAGGAATGTGGAATAAACATTTGTGACATAACACCTAAGGGAGGGAGCAAAAAAGTGGGCCCTTCTTAAAGAAAGCCTGTTAGAGTCTTCAGAAGACTTTTTAAAAAATGTCTTTTCATTTTATTTTATGTTTTACCATATCCCGTTACGACCGTGTAAAATTGTCTGACTTTACTTTCACACGTTCAGGTTTACGCTGCAATGCTTGCCTTGGGGCTTATGTCAGTTTTGTGGACACAAAGATAGAAGTTAAAAGGAAAAATGGGGAGAAATTTGTTGCAGAAGAGAAGTAAAGAGGAAAAGTAGAAGAAGAATGGAGAGGAGAGAGAATGCCAAAAAAAAACACTCAAGAGATTCACCTCTGCATCTGCTGAAAGAGGGGAACAAAACCAAACTCGCAAAGGAAGAAAAACAGAAAACAGGGAAACCATTATGAGAAGAAACTTATGTATACATAACAATAAAGACCACATCTTTAAAAAATATATATACTGTATCAGTTAATATCTATTTTCTATTGCAGGCTAAGATAGAGTATCTATAACACCCGATTCTAAGATCCAACATTTGGCAGCATCATGTTGTAGGAATGCGTTTTTCCATCTCGTGAGAATTATTATGATGTGGGAAGGCGCAAAATAGTGGATCCTTCTAAAAGAAAACCTGTGGAAGGCTGCAACAGTCTTAATACTGTGATTGGCCTCCTTGTTACTGGACCAATTAATCCGCGGCAGGCTTAGCCGTTGATGTTCACAGACTCTCAATGAAGTCTGATGGAGCCCTTCTAGTGACATGGGTGGAAAAAATTTTTTTTTATGTGGCCACGAATTAATAACGCGTGGGAACCAGATCCTATTCTGTGTCCATGACTTGTTTAACACAGCGGTAGTAGAGCTCCCTAGAGTAAGGGGTGTCTTACTCTAAAAAACATCTTTTTACTTCCATATCATAATCTGGTCTATCATATAAAAATAACACAATAAAGTTTTTTCTGGCAGGTGTTCGGATATCTGGCTTTGTTAGCTCAGATGACAAAGCGCCAACGCAGAAAAGCATCATCAGCTTTCTTCAACGTGGAAAGAACGATTGTAGTCGCTTCCCCCAAATAATACATCAACAGCCGCAAGTTGGGATCCTCTGCAATTACTCAATCCAAGCCTCACAAAGTGTAGAGGATCTGCAAGTGCAGAACGGCCAAAAGGTTTTCATGAAGAGTAAACAGAGGTCCGCCGGTGAGGAACCACGGCAGTCTTTCTTTCAAAGAGCGCAGGCCAAAAGACAAGAACTCCAGGCCGGAAAAGAACGTATGGAAGACGTTCTTTTGAATACCTCCAACGGCGCAGAGTCATCGAATCAACCAAACATTGACCACCGTGCAGTTCAAGAGCTTCCTGAAGATGAACCGACTTTGGCCGTGCAGCCTCGCGCGTCTACATCCGGCCGCGGGTCACTCACAGAATCCTTCGTATGTCCAGTGTGCTTCAGAAAAGTGGAGACAACCGATCTGATTGTCTTCAACAGGCATATAGACTCCTGCCTTAGCGATGCTGCAGACGTAGAATCAGATCTGAACCCTGAAAACGACGACCTGAAACCTGCTGTCGCGCCCCAACAGAAGAGGTGGTGTGACGTTAAAAAGGAGGCGTCGTCACACGGTGGGGAGTTGGAGTCGAGCAGAGGTCCACAAACCTTGAACAACAGTTTAGTTTCACTGATTGAAGTTGAGAACGAGCCTGTGGCCCTACAGCAGCCCCCCAGTAAAAGCACCCTCTTCACCTGCCCCGTGTGTCAGCGGACACAAGATACGGACGACCTCGCAGCTTTCAATCACCACGTCGACCTCTGTCTCAACCAGGAGGTCCTGAGTCAACTTAAAGGACAGGCGACCTTTTCTGGAAATCCAGCCATAGTTAAAAATAGCCACAGCGAAGGTAAGTGTGTCTACAGGAATTCACTTCTCATTAATATCAGCTTTATTGATCAAATAAGAACAATCGTTTCATTCTTGGTTGTGTCAAAAAAAGTATAACGTAATCCATTCTTACCTGATTATCATGTGAATGTAACCTGTACAAAACAATGATTATAAAACAACCCTTGGATTTTTTTTTTTAAAGGATTTGAAATGGGGGCATTTCTATAAATTCAACCAGTTGTTGGAGTTTACAAACGTCATTATTCTTAATGTGCAACAAATGTATCTCAGTAACGATAAAGGATGCGATAATGCCCACCCCTACTGTAAACTATTTTGTTTGGTAGTTTGCCGTACTTTAGCATACGTATGTGTGTTAACCCATTTATTTCTGCATATTAAGTTAGGAAGTGCCATATTGGCCACTTTAAATCCCAGTTACAATATTTGTATGTGTTGTTCCAGCAGCTTGTTCAATGTATTTTCAATATATTTAAAGCCAATCTACTGTAGATATCTAGTATGTTTTATAAATTCAGTGTTGGCTTACATATTGAAATGAATGTAAACAACTAGCCTGTAATAAAATTTTTAATCTTTTTCATTCATTCCGATCCAAGAATATGTACTTATATGTATTTAAATCTATTAATTAAACTTAGATTGCTATCTGCAATTAAACGTGTCCCTTGAAGAAGATGCTTGTTAAAGTCCATCCTACAAAAACCTTCTACAAATGTGTTATTACAAAATCAGAAACCTAACCGTTTGTCTACTTTAAGGTTAGTTTTGTTTTTTTTAGCTTCTGTTTTATTCTGCACACATAGATCATTAAATACTCTAGTTTTTTTTTGTTTTTTTTTTGCATGATCAATGTCCAGGTATGTAATTTTTGTAATATGTTTTAAATCTAAGGAAAGAAACTGATATTAAAATCATCCATAACCTGTAAGCACAGCCAGAAGAAGCATTGTCTTGTTCCAAAGGGCTCTCCGTGGCCTTTGACCCTGTTATTTACCAATGGTGGCTCCGCAGGAGAAGTCCTTATTGATCTAGACGGAGAAAGGACATCTCATTTCACCCCAGGGGCCATCCGTGGCCCCCTGCCTCTGAAATGGCTAAATCCATTTCCATCCTATCAGTCTCCAACAATGAACTGAATTCTGGTTTTCTCCAAAGTGATCTTGCTTCTAGTAGTTGGGTCTTTATGTAGCTGAAGAGGCGTTAAAAACAGTTTCTTTACCATTGAAAGGAACAGAGGAGTTCATTTTCTCCTCCATGTAACTGCTTGTGTGTCTCTGCTTGTAGACAATGGGAATCTCCTGCGAAGGCAAGCAAGTAAAGGCAAAAGCAAAAGGTGAGGTGGAGTCATTTTTTTTTCTGCATGCACACACAAGAACCACACAAGGTTAGGCAGTGTTTCAGTGTCAAGCTCCAAAAATCTGGAGCAGTCTTAAGAAAGGCCTCAATTGTAAAACAGCGAGATGATTTTGTCTGCACTCCTTACTTTTATTTTAAGTTGCCATTGAATTTTTTTCCTTGTGTTTAATTTTCTATATGTTGTTTGACTAAAATATTTTAGTTATACCACTCTGAATGGTCTTGAAACCAAAAAGTGATTTACAAAGGAATTTGCTTTGCCTGAAATGTGTTTAATTAGGATTTTGCGTAACAGAACCTGCAAAAGTAACGTATAATTGTGACCTGGGAAAAAAAAGGATACGTGGTTTTGAGAATTTTATTCAGATGAAAACATGAAAAGCGTGGTTTGAATTTGTGTTCAGCCCAGCAGAGTAAATCATTTGTTATAGCTTCATTTTACAGCATTATAGCTCCTGCTGTATGTTCAGGATCTTCTTAAAAGTAAACCTCCAACTTAATCACTGGATTTCCATTTAGGCTTTTCACTGTAACTACAGCTAAATGCAACTGAAAATTCTAACTAAATTGGAACTAAAAGTCCTTATAAAATACATTTAGGTAAGTCGTTATGACATTAAAAAAGTGTAAAAGGCCTAATCTTTTGGCATGACACTTTGCAGTTATTATTTCCTTCGCAATCGCCAAAGTAAAATATATTTATTTTTGTGCATTAACTTCTTAGACGAGACACGCCTTCCTCTCCTCCATCTAAAAAAGCCAAAAGCCTTGGACTGTGCAACACCATCGACAAGTTCTTCAGGTGACGGCTACTGTGTGAGGAACTATCTTTCTTCCTTTGGATGAAGTGAAGACGTTTTCTACAGCCAGGCTCTCCCAGTCTGACGGGGTTTTTTTTGTGTTGAATAGTGCCTGAGGAGCTCATGCACATGGACATATTATTAACTCGTTTTAAAGCCGTAAGCAAAAGTAATGCTGACGACAAGTACTTTAATTGCAGTAAAGTGAGGATCTTTAGATGTCTATGATCCTTGTTGATTCCTGATCATTTTTGTTTTCGGTAAAGATAATGTTATATTGCATGAGTATGATAATTTGAGAATGAGGAAATTTCTCTCTTAAGTTATTTAATTTGTTATTATTTCCATAATTCCTTGTTGTATTTATCTTTTTTAACGAACAGTGTAATCATTAAATATTAAATCTAATAAACTATTTGTCATTGTTCATCAAATCATTGCTGAAATCGTAAAGCCGAGGTTCTCCTGCAGGTTTCTTTCTGTTATAGGGGGGGTTTTCCTCTCCACTGTTGCTACATGCATGATAATTATGAAGTATTACAGTAAACATCAATGATGCAACACAAGCTACCGTCTACTTTTGCTCTATGTTTATCCACTTGAAGTGAATATATCTCAAGTCAATGACTTTATGCAATCTGTTTTGAAAACTTGTTAAACTAATTTGAATGATAAACTGAACGTGATGCACTGTTTGACAAGTAGGATCAGTTGGAATGTGTTATGAGTGGATTGAAATTGTTTTTCTTGTAAAGTGCCTAAAATGTTCGAGTCTTGTGAATGCGTGCTATATAAATAAAATAAATTAAAAAGTGAAAGTTCGTGGTATATGATTATGCTTCACTGCTGATTGGAACACAACATTTAGTTTCTTGGAAAGTTACAACGTTGCTTTTAAAAACAGAAATGTTTCATTCAAATGTTTGAAGTCCACGAAATAGACGACCTCCACAAGGAGCTGACGGGTCAGATTGCTGCATCCAAACAAAATTCACAAAAAGTTTAATGGAAGACAAAGATGTGGTGGAAAACAGTTAACTTTAAGATGCAGGTACAGATTTTCATTTTGTATTTAAAAAAATGTATTTTCTAAAGAGAATGTGTGGAGTCACAGAATCTATATATTGGTTTCTTTTTCCAGCCGACCATGGCTCCTGCTAAAAGAACCAAAATCCGGTTCAATCAGGCACTGAGTTTGAATGAACAGCCATCTTACCTGATCCTATGCCCACAGAGAAGTGATAGGATATCATTAAGAGGAAAAAAATCCAACTTTCAGAAAAATCCAACAACACAGAAAAGCTGATGAACCCGGTCTTCCATTACATAGACGTACCACAGGCCGATTTCCTCTCTGTCACGCAGCTCTGATGCTGAAATTCGTGCAAAAACATCTCCAAGCATGCATTAAGTTCATAAACACTAGATTTACATTCTTCTTATACATTTCTGAGTAACACAATGCTTTTTTCATCATTTATAATCCTAAACCAACAAGTCAGTCTGACTGACTTTGAAACTGCCAGAAATGGCCTTGTTGTGTTTTTTTTTTACTGTGCATTGTAGGTTTCTGCCACCCTCTAGTCATACACAGAGCCGACAATGTTGAATATTATCAGCTGACTTTAGGTGAACGGGGGGCGGGGAAAGCAAACAGGAATCAACCTTCAGAAAACAAACGAAGGCTTCCATTTAAAGTCCTTTTGTTTTACTTCTTGAACTGCGTGATGCCGTAAAACTTGAAGCTTTAAAAACATTCTTTTTAATTAATTTAAAATGGAGAGAAGAGCTTTGGCTGTGAGGACGATGATCAAAGAGCATCGTCCCAAGATGGACACTCAGGAACTCCCAAAGTGGATGCGGCGGGAGCCTTTAAAGGGGTCCAAGAAGCCCTCAGACAAAGAGACGGGTGACAGTTTTGACACCAGCGAGATGTGTGAGTATGCCGCAAGAAACAACACGGGAAAAATAAAAAGCTTTAAGAGTCAGCCTTGTCTCTAAACTGTTTTTAAAGTGTTATTTAATATATGTTTCCTTCAAATATATAGAGTACTTTGTTTTTTACTACTACCTTCATTCTTGGAAATTAGTGTGAAATCTTTGAAATAAAAGTATGTACCTTGCTATATAAACTTGAAATAGACTGAGCCTTAAAATTAGGGTTTAGGATCAGTTTACAAAGCATTTCATTGCCTCAGTCAAACTTTACTTAGCAGATATGTTACCACCTAATTAATCCCTGAAAAATAATTATTTCTTTGTGTGGCTAGTAAAAGTATTTTACAAATATTTAAGCCGTCTCTGCCCTCAGCTAAATTTACTGGCAGCTCAGAGAGAATCAAGCTTCTGCTTTTTTCTTTTTAAAGCAAACAGAAAAACTGCAGAAGCAAAGCGCTGTATTACAACAAAGCTATACAAAATCAATACAAGGTAACTATAACCTATACAAAATGTTTTGTATACGTTTAAAAAATAGTAAACTGTTTATAATATATAATAAAACGTTCCCTTCATTACCCGAGTCTGCTTTGGTAAGAAAGTAGACCATATATTTTCCAAGAACTGAAATAGTGGGTTGATTATACTCATTCACAATTAAATTCAATTAAATTATTACATTTTCTGACCAGTTCATTAATTTTAACTGCTATTTTTACAAAACAAAACATATTTTTAAAAAAAATTCTGCATTTTATAAGTATAATTTATATATTTTCTAATTGTTTTTTCCTTCACCATATTTATGTTAGAAACAGTTTAATCCACATCAATCATGGAGATAGCAACTTTAACATTTCCTGTCTTTGGTGGATATTAAACATTTTCACTCTCTTCTGCCAGTTTGCTGTTTGTTCTTGGTGGGGTGAGGTTTTAACTCTCCAAACCACTTTATCACGATCCTTTGTAGTGTGACAGACAGTTTTAGTTGTTTTTTTAAAATCAATATACAGAGAAGCAAAAAGCACAAAAAACCAAAACAATTATTAAATAAATGTTCCCAATGTGTAGAAAAAAACCCAAATTCTCCTTTGCTTTAATCATGTAACAAAATATGTAAACCTTACATGTACTCTAAGTGAAAAAGTTATAATTTGTGAAATTGTGTTATGGATTCTTACAGGCATGATTAAGCATTTTCTCCATATATAACCAGTCCGAGTCCTCCTATTGTATGTCAGACACAGACAGTCTTACATTTTCCTTAAGCAGCCTCTGATTTAAGGTGGAACTCAAGAAGGACTCTGTCAATGTGATTTGACCATGTCCAGCTACTGTTAAACATTCCCAAACCATCACCCCTCCATATGATACAAAGTTGTTGTTTTTTTAGCTCTATTTGGCTTTTACCATATATTGTCTGTCGTCCAAATAATTCAAACAACTATGCACACACACCTAAGGACAACATAGAGCCATGTTGCTGGACTCTTGGAGGAAGCCAGAGTACCATCACTTGCAGAGCATTGTTTGCTTTAGACAAACAAACTGCCAAAACATGTTGATGCCAGATTTGATCATCTGATCATGGATAAATGCCTTCACCAGAAGCAGCAGAGATGGATTTTTGGCTTTTGACAATATACAGTGCTACTTGAACGTTTGTGAACTAGCTGAGTAGTTTAGAATTTTCTGTTTTTAAACCATGATTTTCTTATTTTCTCATCATCAGGCTTGGTATATGAAATGTCAGGTTTATGTTCATCAATTCCATCTGCTTGTTTTGAGGGAAATGTGTGAATTGCAAGCAGACTAAATGAAACATGGAATCAGAGCATCTGCAAAAGTAAATGAACCACAGCTGCACTGGTAAAGACAATGAGGTAAAAGACTCAGGTGAAACACAGGTGAGTGCTCGAGTAATCAATTAAGCAGACCAATCAAATGAGACATCCTTAGGAAAGGTTTTGATGTGCACTGGTTAAAAGGGAGAGGAATCCAACCAAACCACTGTTGTGTCAAGGCATAAAGACCAGATCAACAATGTCGAGAGGAAAGGAGACATCTGAGGACATCAGTCTGGGGAAAGCTATAAGACCATCTCCAATAGATTCCATCCACTGTGTGACAAATCATTTACAAATAGAGGGCACTAGGCATCACCGCAACTCTGCCCAGAAGTGGACGGCCATCAAAACTTACACAAAGAAGCACCAGAAAAATAATAATGCAGGTAAAGGCCAACCTACGCATCACCTCCAGAGAGTTGCAGAGATCTCTGTCAGCGTCTGGGATAAATGTACATGCTACTACAATCAGACGAAATATCAATAGACATGGCACTCATGGAAGAGTTGCTAGAAGGAAGCCTCTGCTCTCAAGACAGTACAAAGTCCCCCGTTTAAACTTTGCCAGAGAGCACTTGGGCAAACCAGAGGCTTTCTGGAAGTCCATTCTCAGGATAGATGAATCCAAAGTTGAATTATTTGGAATCACAGGCGCCATGATTGGAGAAAAGTAAACACTGCATTTAAAGAGAAGAACATCCTCCCAGCAGTGAAGCATGGTGGTGGAAATGTGAAAGTCTGGGCCTGCTTTTCTACCTCTGGACCTGGACGACTCCATATAATACAGGGAACCATCAATTCCCAGGACTATCAACAAATTCTTGACCAGAATCTCCTGCCATCAATCAGTCAGGGAGTTGAAGCTGGGACGGAAATGGATTATGCAACAATACAACGACCCAAAGCATTCCAGCAAAAGTACCAAAGAATGGCTTAACAGAAAGAAGATTCGCACTCTGGATTGGCCCAGTCAAAGTCTAGATCTCAATCCCATAGAAATGCTGTGGCAAGATCTGAAACGGGCAGTACATGCCAGATGTCCCTCCAACCTCACTCAACTGGCAGAGTTCTGCAAGGAGGAGTGGACAAAAATCCCCAAAAGCAGATGTGAGACACTCGTTTGTGGTTACAGAAGACGTTCAGTTGAAGTAATGGCTGCAAAAAGAGGTGTCTCAAGGTACTAACTGGAAGAGTTCACATACTTTTGTTGAATAAATAATGAAAACATTTCTTTTTTTTTTCTTTATGTCCCTTATTTGGAAGGTCTGCTTTACGATTTGAGATTTGGATGTTCATTTCACATGATTATTATAATTTCCCTTTAGAAAACAATGACCATGTTTGGGTGGTTCACAAACTTTCAAGCAGCACTGTATTTTTATTAGGTGAATTCACACAGTGTACTTTTGTTGTATTTATCTAAAGTAAAAGAACAGTGAATTGGATGCTGGGCTATTGACTGATCATGGTTTGGTGTGAAATAAGTTCTGTGCAAAATATCCTGTTTTGTTGAGCAGTACTCGACAATGAGAAGCAGTTCATGAAGGCAGCAAAGACGAATGATCTGAAGACCATGAAGTATCTTGGAAAAAGTCTGAACGTCAATGCAAAGAATGTGGTTGGTAGAACAATTAACTCCTCATATCTTTGTTTTGATAAGCTACACATAGATCAAGCTTATCGTCAGCTTATTGAGGATTAGATTTGAACAGAAACAGGAAGCAGAAATGTGATCTGTAACTGCAAAACAGAACAACAGGACGGCCCTTCACTACGCAGTAGCTGGCAGAAACAAGGAGGCAACTCAGTTTCTTCTGCAGCGCAGGGTCAAAGTGGATCAAAAGGACAAGGTGAGACGGGTGGAAATGTTTTAAAAAGAAGAAAACAGCTTAGGTTACACATTTAAGTGTCACTTTGTTTTCTGGTTACGGCAGTACGGCATGGCACCTATTCATCTTGCTGCCTGGTTTGGCAGTTTGGAGATCCTGAAATTACTGGTGCAAGCTGGGGCAGAGCAGAAAGTTGAAAATGAGGTAAACGAATATGATGTGATTCAATAAACATGATGCAATAAAAAAAGCTGAAACATTGAAAGTTTATTTTTTTATTTTTTTAGGAAGGACTAAACATCTTGCATTGCGCTGCCATCAACAACCACACTGAAATTGTCGAGTATATTATTAATGATATGCAGATGAAAGAATTAGACAAAGATGATCAGGTATGTTATTTTTGGTATCATTACTTAAAAACAGACCCACGTCTTTTTGAAGCACAGCACATTTGTATATTAAACATGTTCCCATCTGTGTTACCAGGGGTCATTTATGGAAAAAAAGAATCTTACAATAATATTTTTTCATCTTTTTGTGACATTGACCCTTTACATTTGAAATGAAGAATAAATCTGCTATAAAAAAATGCAGCATTAACGGTATCCCATAAGATGGCCATAAAAATAATTAGAAGAGTTGAAAATATGTTTTCCTAAAGAGAGTGCTTGAAAAATGTTAACATCACTGAGTCCAGGCAATCATCTAAATCAACAAAATAAAGATTTGACTGATAGAAAATTGACATCTTGAAATAACAACCAGTCGCCGAAACCAAATCTGACAAAGATTATGCATAATCAACTGAAGAAAACTACACAAACCTGTAGTTTGTGAAGGCAAAGTTAATAAATGTCAGAAAGTCAAGTTTTGGCTCAGTGGAAGACTGAGGGCTAATACTTATGGGATTGCAGCTTTTGTTTTTCACTTTCCTCTCTTTTAAGTTGAGTTACAAAGAATATGTATGTGTTTAAAGGTGGAAAAAATGTAAGGAATTACCTTGCTCTCATTTTAGTCACAAATCTCTTGATTTTAAGCATCTACATTCTTCAGATAGTTTTTTATCTCCTGTCTGCACCTGCATTTGTCTTTCCTATATTACAGTCAGAAAATCGTCCATTTGCACTTGCAGCAGAGCATGGGAGTGTTGAAATGTTAAAAATCTTGATGGAGTCATACAACATGGCCACAATGAAGCCCAACAAGGTCTGTGTGCCCCAATCTCCTCTAAGATGTTGTTACTCTTATAGATAAATCTGTTTATGTGGCTGCATGCATGTTTCCCCGTCACATCTGCAAGGAAGCTTAAAGTCAACCCCCTCTTTGATGCGCAATGTTTCCCTCCCTCCCTTCTGGCAGAGAGGAGACACTCCCCTGCACTTAGCTGCCAGGAATGGCCACCTGGATGTTGTTCAGCTGCTGCTGCAGAGCTTCGATTCCCGGGATGAAGTCAATCTGGTAGAAAACGATGTAAAAATTCAGTCTTTTGTAATTTCTGTGGATAATTCGCTGCTGCATGGTGCGCTCTACTTGTGGTGAATTAGGATCCATCAGACAGGTTACTCTTACTGCAGCCAATTGAAACCTTGACCTTTGGGTTGTGGTATAGTCATATTTGCTCAAAAGCCTGTTTAAGTTAAATATTATTAGGATGAAAAAAGGATTAAATGTACTAAATAACTTTCATCTGAACTCCCGTATTAAAGGATGGTGAGACGGCTTTGTACCAGGCTGCAGGTAACAGTCAGCATGAATGCGTCCTGGCGCTGCTGGAGGCCGGCTGCGACCCCAACATCCTTACAGTGGTACTGATAGATCTAAGACTAAACATATGATCTAGACACTTCTGCAAATCACTACAGCTTTGGGTCAATTCAGGTTCTTCGGCTTAAATCCTGTTTGTTGCAGGCCAAATGCAGTGCTCTCCATCCAATCTCAGAAAGAGGAGACTCATCTCTTGTCCAGCTCCTTTTAGAGCACAATGCCCAAACAGATGTTCAAAACAAGGTGGGGAAAAAACGCAAGAAACCAGCTGGCAACTCTAGATTACCCTCATCCTTCACACATATTAGCATTTTTGAATTTTCCCCCAAATGATTGTGGGTATAATATAAATGAATGTGTTTGCTCTCAGCATCTGGAGTCCCCTCTCCACCTGGCAGTGAAGAACGGCCACATCCCTGTTATTCATGCTCTCGTAGCGGCAGGCTGCGACATCAACGCAGCCGACATGGTATGATCGCCAGGGTTTCTATGCGCAATATGCTCAAATTACAAAAGGTTTCCACACTAATAAGGAGAGGTCATTTTTTGTAATTTTTTGGGACATTTTTTAAGTTACAATAAAAACAGCAAGTGCAGGAGGAGATGGGACAAACTGAAGAAAGTAACGAAGGTGAGAATAAAAGAATAAAAGAGAAGCTAATATGAAAGAGAGTGGGACAGAAGTAAAGGGGGAGAAAAGGAAAAGTGCAGATTTAACTAAGGAGGAAACCGGGAGGGAGAAGAAATGAAGATGAAACATTAAGAGAGAATATCAAAAGAAAGAACTGAATGACAAAAAGACTTGAGAAAGAAGTAATTTTTTTTTACCCTCCATGTTATTTCGTCCATTAATCCAAACCTTATAAATACTTAAAGCAAATAAGTGAGTCATCCAGACTGGGCATGAACCCTGATAACATATGTTGTACCGCTTTCTGTTAGAGACTCCAGACTGCTCTGCATTTTTCGGCTGAGCTTGGGAGGACAGGTGTGGTGGAAATGCTTTTGAAAGCTGGTGTGGATCCGTCACTGCGGGACAGAGTGAGAGTTCTCATGTAGCTGCTACACAATATTACCTGAAGGCAGTCTATGTCTTAAAACCTTCACACAGTCAGTTACAAAAAACAAAAATTGCATTTAAGATGAGATGTTTTGTTCTTATTAACTTGAATCTACCTTTCTGTGCTGGGTTTGGAGTAGCAGGGTAAAACCGCTCTGGGTGTGGCAGCTAGAGCAAATGAGGTGATCGTCGTGGACATGATCATCAAAGCAGAAAGATACTTCAGCTCAAAAAAGGTAAAACCTGCATGCACGTTAGCCACAGTCTTCCTACGAGCTCTATCCTCCCTCAGGGCTTGAAATGAATCAGAAATTCTTTATTTGGCACCAACACATCCTCAATCAGCTGAATCCCTTCTAATAACATTAAAGAATCACATGTAAAAAAAATATTTGTATTTGACAGGCAATTTACAAGAAACAATTAAAGAAACGCACGATTCCCTCAACATTATTGATTGCAAAAATACTTAACTCTGACATTCATATTGCTAATCATCTGTTTTGGTGCTTTGCCAATAAACTCTTCCCCCTGGCGTTGTTTTTTAAGGGCCGGTGGCCTTTATCAGTCCTCTGACATGATTTAATTGCCCTTTCAGGCCGACCCCGAGCTTCATGAAAGTGTCCACACCGAGCATCCCCTAACATTTAAACACGACCACCGGAATGAAACCAAGCAGCTGCGCTCCACCGCCTGGCGCTTGGCGTATGAGCTCCTGAAACCTGGAGATTGGAAAAGACTAGCAGAGAACTGGGCCTTCACTAAGGAGCAAGTGGCTGCCATCGAGGATCAGTGGACAGGTGCCAGAGAAACCGAAAAACAAGACCCGCTTTAAAAATACAATCACTTTTCTTGTAATCAATACTTGTTGCAAGTTCAAATTAGAGAAAATGACATGCAATAACAGGGTTCCTTTGCACTTTGACACCATAATTCCATTTTCCATACTTACATTTCCAAAGTGCTCAGTCCACTAAATAATTTTAAAGTAAATACATTTTTTTTATTGCAATTAAATATTTTTACAGGCTTTAAGTAGCAAAACAGATATAACAAATATAGATAAAAATATAGATCAAACAGACAGATGAATGGGTTGATGAACACATAAAAAGGAAAATGGGGAAATAGACTCTGACAGATGAGTGGAGCAAATGTTATAGTAAGATGGAAGGATGGACTGACTGATCAATGATAGGCAGGTGGCTGAAATTGTTTTTAGATATGTTAAGATAGATGGATAAAGGAATTGGGGACCATCAGAACTGGAGAGCTCTGGGATAAAACACGCTTTCAAGAAATGAGAGAAGTTACTGCAGCTCTTGCAAATTACAGATGGATGGAAAAGATGAACGATTGAGATTGCTGTGTAAAAGCTGTTAGTTTGATTCCAGCTTCCTTATGCCACATGTCAATTCACCTATGGAAATTTTACGTAAAAAAAAAAAAAAGTTTTTATGTTACTCTGCGATCTTCACATCGACTTATACATGTGACATGTTTGCAAATGGGTCTCAAGTTTAAGCATTTTCTTAGTAATCCTGGAAGTCCTTGTATAATAGAAAATAATCTAGATGAAAAGCTTACTGAGAAGTTGACCATCTTTTCCTACAGTGCTGTGTTGATGGTCCACAGGTCAGCACAGCTACAAGGAGCACAGCCACAGAATGCTGCTGATCTGGCTCCATGGGGAGGAGCTAGCTCAGGGGAATCCTTCTAAACAACTCTACCAGGACCTCGTTCTCACTGGTAACCAGAAAGCTGCAGGTACTTTCAGCACTTTTCATTAAAAACAAATAATGACACATATATAACCATTCGTACAATATTCAGTCAAACATCTTTTCATTTTGCAGATAAGATTCGGATGGAGTCGGGGCACGCCAGCAAGAGTTGCTGCATTTCATGATCAATATGTTTAGAAACTTTGATTACAATCATTTTTGAAATAGTTGAGCAAAAAACACAATTTATTTAGAAAACAGCACATGCTGGTCAATAAAATATGACCTGGCATTGAGACAGTACGCAAACCTTTGCTGCTAGACTGTTTTACACCATGGATAGATGTACAGAAATTATTTTATACAATAAAAATCCAGCTGCATAATTTTAAACAAACATTTAATAGGAGGAAAAATTTAATTTCTACCTTTAAACATTTGTACTATTTTACCTTCTGTGCTCTTCACATTCATAAAAGACAACTAAAAAAACAACACAGAGGTAAATCTGTTGCAGGATAAAAAACTTCATAGACCTCACACGAATGTTTAAAAGACAAATACAGACTTTTTGCATAAAATGAATTAAATACCAAAGCTACACGAGGACCAGACCACGGTCAGTCTACTACTTTGATCGAGTGGACGTTGCATGAGCTGCCGTGGGCTCGGGATGACCCTCTGCCGCCGGCGGGGGCGTGGCTCTGCTGGGAGGATTGAGGAAATCTTGCTGCTGTCGCCTGTCCCACGGTCAGCTGAAAGAATAAAGAACAGGCATTTTACAGCCTCAAATACGTGATAGGCTAACACCTCACAGTAAAGATGTCCACAACCTTTCATACCTTCGTAACGGGGTGATGCCGTTCTACGATGACGGAGCTCATTGGTGGAGCCACCCCCATCACCTTAAGGCCGCAGTGTGGGACCTTACCAATATCGGCTCGCGCAGTGATGCGAGCCGTCACAGTCTTTGAAGATTTTTGTTGAGCTGCTGTCAAAATCCGACCACTAGACTGAACCAAGATGACACAGGTATGTTTAGAAAAAAAATAATGTAAGAAAGAGACAGCTGGCAAAAGTTGGAAAGAAAGATTGCCCCCGCCGTAATTCTTAAGGATTCTCATATTTCTATTTGTGCTAAGTATCCAAGACTTAGTCCCTCACAGCTGTTATAGTATAAAGAAGGATGGATGAAAAAGAGGGCACTAAAAAAAGAAAAACAGTAAAACCACAAGAGAGAGAATAAAAGAAAATAGGATTGACGAAGGACAGTTAAAAACAAAAGACCAAAAGCAGGAAGGACACAGGGAGGATGTCAGGAATGACAAACAGAAGCATACAACATTTAGCAAATGCAGTAAAGGCATTAAAGTCTGGGACTATAAATAATTTTCCATGCTTTTATTTGCTTTTTCAATACTTATGCAGACTTTAAAGAAATTACCAACATCAAATTTTCTACTTTTCCAAACTGATCGCTGGGTATATGTACAGTACATTTTTAAAACATTAATTCACCTTGACTGCAGCCGATGGATCCTTTGTCCAACACTCACCTGTTTTTGGGAACTTGCAATGCCCCCCAGTGGGAGGGCGCTGTGCACCACTGTAGTGGGAGGAAGCATCTCTACCTGGGACGTAGGACCTCTGTGGCCGACCTGTTGAAAGAAGCGTATGTGTCAGCTGGGTGGGCTGTTTAGAAAACTATATTTGATGGAATAGATCAAAGTCATGAAATGAAGGGGAATAACTAATGGAAGTCCAGACTCAATACTGCTGGGTTAAGTTTCTCCAGCTTCGCACACAGATCAACATTTTTGTCCATTTTTAGTCAAATTGAAAAAAAGGCAGTCATTGAATATTCATTTAGGTTTTACTGCAATTGTATTCATGCAAGTCTTGTCTTTGACTTGGCCAGTCCAAACCCCTAACCATGAATATGTTTTAAACTATTCTATTCTATTTTAGCTCCGGTTGTTTGTTTTATTGTGCTCTGTGATTCCTCCACTCTAACATCAAGTCCTTTAGAGGCTCTAACAGGCTTTCAACCTGGGCTTATTTCAACTAGTATTCTTATTAACTTTGAAAAGTTTCCATATCCCTGCTGGGCAAAAAAGCCACATCATGACGATTCTGCCATTTTCAGGGGATTAGGTTTTACACTATAAATGGCTTTTTTTTAAGCCGGTTATTCTTTGCTCTCACCTTTTTAGAACTGTACTTGTAGATATATGTAAACTTAATTTCACAATTATGCAACTATTCTTATAACTGTAGTGTAAATGTATACCTATAGTTCAATACAAAAAACCCTAAATAAAACAAAAAAAATCCACTCAAATAAAACAAAGCCACTAAAAAGGCATAAACAAAATAGGTAGGTAAAATAAATTTCAGTACGTTATCAGTCTCACCGTATCTTCAGCTTCCCTTTGTGTAAGTTCAGGGTGGTCAAAGGGGACTGGGCTAAATCTTTTTAAGGTGGAGGGAGATGCCTGAAGTTTAGCAGGTCCGTACTCATCTTGAGGTGGCAGAGAATCTACAAGAAAAACAAAAGATAAAATTGTCACAGAAATATATATTGGAAAAAATGTCACATTATTGATACTTTGAAGAATCAGGACAGAGTATAATGAGCAGCTTATTCCGACATTAACAGACTGCTGTTCAAAACTCGTTAAAGCTGAGAGCAGATAGATGAGGAAAGGAACATGAATGAACATGCTGATAATGAAATTTAGCACCGGAAGCAATAAGCTTCAGAAGAATAGTTGCTTAATTTGCTAAATCTAGCTAATTCCTTCCCAGCATTGTGTGAGGATATGAAATATTGAACTCACAGGATGAAACCATACAGCAATTCTGGTCCAGGTCTTTGAGAGTTAATAGTATTACTGAAAACGTACACCTCTCAATATTCTGGCAAGCAGTAATGAGCTTTCTCTGATCAATCTGTCAAGTTTTCCCCAGTTGCAGAGTAGGGTTAAGCACGTCCACTAATAAATGCTCCGTTATATCTTAATAAATGAGGTCAAGAGGAGACCCTACTGTTATTCCCTCAATACTATATAAAATAACTACTGTAGCGCTCGTCTGAAGGTGTCTTTGTCTTAGTTTTGAAACCAGTGTTTAATCACCATTTACATCTAATAGAGTGGAGATCAGCAGGGCTGGCAATAAATGGGGCCTGTAATTTATACATCTGCTGTTTGTCATGTTTTATTGGTCTGCTGCCTCCAAAGTTGGTATTACCAATCGTAATTTTGCTACAAACCGTGTGGTCTATGAACCGTTAGCTGCTCTGCTCGTCCTTCGGCGGACTGGAACATGCTGAGAGCCTCCATGTTGAGAGCACAGACACCCCTCATGAAGGCTTTCTTCATAGACTCCTCATAGCGCTCTCGCTCTATGCGGAGCCTCCGGATTTCTGCCTCAGCCTTCTCTATAGCCTCGCAGTGCTGTGGAAACAGGTGGGTGAAGACAAAAATAACCTAAATATCACCTAAACTTTATATATCTTACTTTAACTCAGAGGTCATGTAAACAGACCTTCTACAATATAACAAAGAAACAAACAAAATTCTAGCATGGGTTTTTATATATATATTTTTTTACATCAACCATACCTTCAGCAATACAGCCTCCAATATTCTTAGCCACTTTATTTACCTCCGCCAGCCTGGCCTCGTATTCTGTTGATAGGCGGGAGCAGACCTCCTCAGCCCTGGAGCGGCACGCTCGCTCCAACTTCACCTTCCAGTGTCTCTGCACCAGACTGTGCCAGCCCAGCCACGCCTTCTTCTTCAGCTGTAGGTTGTAGTGCTGCCGAGCTACCTGAACAGCATGAGCCTGCCAGGGAAGCACAGGATCATGAAATATACACCAGCTCATAATTACATGCCTCATTATTATTATTATTTTTTTATTGTGGCGCTTTGGAACAGATTCCTATGTGGCAATTTGTGTGGCAAGATTTTGATTTGGAAAGAAAAACTACAACAGGTAAACTTATCAGAGAAAGTGCCGAGATTGCAGTATTGGAAAAGCAGCCCAAAAGTTCATATGGAATGAATCAAGGATATCTGTTGATCCTCAGTTCAAGTGGGAGAACGTAGAGCTGGAGGACCAAGCCCTAAAAGATATGCAGCTTTACAAACCCTACCCAAAAATGTTGACAGCCATATTTTCCCACCACTTCACAGTTGTGTGTTGACTTAACCCATAAAATCTCTTTTTGGGATTCAAATGTAGCACAATTTGGAAAAGAAAGCAAGCTATGGCAGACTACTTTATGCAGCTTTGTTAGAAAAGATACTTAAACAATCATTTTGAGGAAAAAAGTCCCATCAAAAAAAAAGTATAAAAAAAAAAGAATCCCCTTGTTATTTGTATCCAGAAATCTTTATTTTTTTGGTCTTTTTTGGGTATTTTGTGACACTAAATGCTTTTATTGGCAGCTTTCAAACAGAAAAATGTCAAGAAATGAAGACGAGCAGAAAGTGTGTCAATGTTGAGAAATTAGCTACAGACAGCTGTGGATACAATATTTTTTACCCAACAGGTAATAATGTCTGAAGGGGGTTCATAACTTCTGGAAAACCCCTTAAACCTCACAGCATATACATTTTGAAACTGTAAGAAATCTGTGCACCTCTTCTTTGGCTTCAGCGTGCTGGAGTCTCCAGTGTGTGAATGTTCTCAACTTCTCCATTTTTTCCTTCTGTCTGTCCAACACTTGACTAAGATTCTTGATCACCTGTGAGCGGGACACATCACACAGTTAAGCATGCCGGTCCAAAAAGCTCATCTTATTTGTTGCTGCTGAATAAACGCATTAAATACACTGAGTTAGAAAGTATGGATGCCCAACAAAGGAATATTTGTTCTTTCACTTGTTATCGCATCAATAACAGGTGTGAAAATATATGATTGTCACAAGATATTTGATCCATTTTTTTATGAACTGTCACATATAGAAAGAAGATGAACACACAGACCTCGTCCTTTCTCTGGTTGGATGTCTCGTAGGTGAGCAGCAGCTCCTTCAGGCTATCGAGCTCCGACTTCATGCCAGCTGTCTGGGCTGCGTGCCTTTCCCTTTCCTTCTTCATCTCCAGCCTGTGCTGCTCCATGAAGACATGCTTCCACCTCCGGAGCTCAGTTAGTACGTTTGACTGAACAGTGAACAAACGGCGGGATGCTCACAACATGTTTTCAGTTTCCCCCATCGGGCAGTGGTACGCTAAATGTGCTTTTTGAGACACATCCTGAAGTTCCAATTAAGTTAAGATATATTATGTAATTCTGGCTTTGCTGATAGACGCTTTGATCTGCTCTCACCTAAAAAAAGGTCAAACAAAATCTCCACCAGTTTATATAAATTTAAAATAAGTGCTTTACTCCTAAGCCCTAACAGGACTCTCCAAAAACCCATTTAATGGGTCACAAAATCAAAACCAGTCTTGAAATTCCCTCCTACAGACAGTGGCTCTTGCTACCTTTTATCAGCACTGATTAGCAGCTGATTGGTTGTCCCAGGCTCTCCATGAATGAACAGTAAAATATCTAAGGAAAATGTCAGTGTGAACACATCCAGCTCATCTAAAGTACTCTCGCCAGCAAACACTTGTACTTTTAAAAGGTCACCATTTCCACGAACAATGGAGCTGTCACCCTTTTAGAAAAGTATCATTAAAACTTGGTTCCTTGAAAAGCTAAGCTAAGGGATTTTAGACAGACTCTTTCACTTACATTTTTTATCAACCTTCTAGTAAGGATTTTACGTTATTTTGTTACAGCTGGGTCCCAGTTTATAAAAATGAAACAAAAATTAATTATATAATTTGTGATCCACACAAATTGTTTATCATTCTAATATCAAGAATCTAAAAGGCATCAACTTTTAGACTTTTTATCCAAATTTCTGATGTCTAGTTTTTTTGCCACGGTGAAACTGATTATAGTCCCTGTTTAATTTAGCACAGGAACCTACACATCCTTTATAGCCGCCTGGATTAGCTGGGACTAATAAATTATATTACAATAAAGTGGTGACATCAAACTATGTGTGAAAGAGAGAACACTCCCTGCAAAACAAGTTTTTACTAATGTTTTACAGGAATTTTTCTTGCAACGATGGTTCGAACCCCTACTGCCTCCATCTCAGTCGTGTTCTTGGGTCACAAACGTGTTACTGTGCTCTGTTCAACCTCATCCGCTTAAGTCTGACTCTTTCTTTAGGTAGCAATCTAAACAAAGTAACAAGATGCTTTCATTTAAAAAATAAAATAAATGCCTTCTTTTAATTAGGTTCCTAACATCTCTGGCCTTCCTTAGTACATAGATTCCTTATCAGTACACCAAATGGCTGCCTCCTACTTTAAAGCTTTCCATCAAATTCATTTATTATCATAATACTTATTTGTGACGAACTCTGACGTTGTGAAAAGAAAAGATTTTTATTTATTTAAAACTGTGTAGTAAATAATCTGGACCACACCATCTGAAAATCAGCCCATTGATCACTAAACTCAACCCTTCGGTGTCACCATTTCAATTTGTTTTCCAACATCTTCCAGACTGTATTGACGGTAATTATCAATTGAAGAAAAGTAAATACAACTGAGCTATGTTTACACCCTAATTAGACATCCAACTTAATATTGTAGCAAATAGAATTGACTAACCTTTAGGTTGTTGCTCCAAGTGTCCAGAATATCCTCCATTTTGCTAATGTTCTCTTCAGAGATAAAGATCTCTGTGACAGTGACCTCCCTAAACTCTGGACCGTTTGACCCCTTGGACGCTGTCGGCAAATTCTCTGATGCGCCATCTGAAGCTTTGCTTGACGGCTGACCTGCTGTCGCTTCAGCTGGGGACGGAAATCACAGACACTGAGAATATGAATCTACTGACATAAAGAAAAATGATATGCAAGTCTTAATTACAAAATCTATTTCGTTTGTTTTATAAGTTTACCCTGTGGAGCTTTTAAATGTGTGGACTGCTCCATGATCACTGGAGAGGACTGTGAGGATCTTACACTTCTGCTGGAGTGACTCCTAGCTTCTATTTCAGGATCTGGCAATGGTTTAAAATGGATCAAAATTTACTGCGTGTTAAAAACACACACACACAACAAAAATATCTACATTAGAATTATTGATTTAATTGTAGATGCAGAGGTATTCTAAAAACAGAATAACCGTTTAAAAACAGGACAAGTCACGGCAAGAGAGTGCTGAATAAGATGAGTACAGCTCCCTCCGCCCAAGAATGCATTTATGTCAATATCTTAATTAAATTCTGCAACAACGAGAACAAAAAGCCTGCACTCTCAAGATCAGAGCGGGCAGAACGCCAGGAGATCATTACCCGTCAGCCTGTCTGCTCTCTGCATCGCCGTGTACAGCTCAGTGAGTTACAGCACTGAACCTTCAACGAGAGAAAAAGCCAGGGAGGGGAACTGACTCACTGTTTTAGAAAGTGATTATGCCCACCGATAGTTATTCTGTTACAGTGGTAGGCAAGCTGGAAACACATTCTATACGCTGGGATGGAAAATCGTTTTTAAAAACCTTATCATTTAGTGGGGGCAGGTAGGGAGAGGCTAATGTTTAGTTTATTCCAGAAAACACCAAAGGAAAATGTTTGCATAGGAACAGTAAAGAGCTGACCTTGTAGGTGCTGTAGCTTTGCTTCATCTTTTATTTGAGAGCTTTGTCCTTTTGACTGAGTGCTGGAAAGCGCCTCAAATTTAGGGGTGACCACAGCATAGCGAAGTAGCTCCTCATACTCATCCTGTTGATTAAATCACAAAATAACAGATTTCTATGAGACATATGGTTGTCCAAAAACAATTTTTGCTAGAATTGCAACAATATTTATGTGACCATCAGAACAAATTTTGATATATATATATATACATATATATATATATTCCAAATTGTAAAATAAATAAATAAATATGTCTAACTTGTATTGAAATTTATCCTACCCTTACAGAAGACAAAGCCGGTTTTAAGAAGCAACTTTTTATGCCACCATATGATTGTAGGATAAAAAAAACAATTAAGTCTATTCCGAATGGGGCTACATTTGACAGAAAAACAGGATATTAGAGGGATGATCCAAATGCAAATGTTACTGTTGCCAAGAAATCTGTTTAATGTTGTGATACATAATATGACGTAGAATAACAGTGTGCTTTTATCATTAAAAAGCTACAATAAAGGTTTCTGATGATCAACCTGAAGCTCAGAAGACACAGAGCTGCCCCGGTCCGAGTCTTTGGGGAGAACAGGACTGGTGGGTACTTCTTCTTCGGATGACATCTGGGAAAAATGAAAGATACAATAGTCACATTTGTAGTTATTTAAGAAAACATCACAAGTTATAGACTAGTGAGGTTAGACAAAAATGTTATATTTGGTCTCACCTACTGCAATTTATGACAAGGCAAGGGTCCTAAACTTAATAAATGTAGTAAACTTCAATGATTCAGTCATTGTAAAAGAAAACCACTTAGTTTTTATTATACGATTTAATGGATCCGCGCATTATATGGTCGATATCAGGTTCAGGAATATAAAATATTGCTAAACAATCTTTAGCAGTGAAATAAATTGCTGCGCATATTGTTTTTCTTACATGTCTTAAGCCTCTGAAACCCCTATAGATGGTTGGTAATTCAATTTGAGCCTTAGATAAAAAACAAATTAATTACTCTCTAGATTTAGGGGACTTCATGACTAACTAAACAACTGACAGTTTGATAAAAATGAATGTACGTCTTTGTTTTTTCCAAACATGGCACTGTGCGTTTTAGTCAATCATTTTTGATTTGGACAAGCCTATTTAAATGACAGAGATCGCAACTGGATAGATATTAATAATTTAAACAAAAAAAACTTTTCATACCAAAGTCTTGGGTTACCAAGAATCTTTTCCAAGTAAGCCAGGCAACACTTATTCTCATAATTTTCCTCAAGAATGTGTGTGAACTGATGACCTTTTTTTTTTTCGGCTGTGAGAATGTCAAGATTTTCAACATAGGACACAATCTATTAAATAAATTAACGCATAACCCAAACCAGATTAACAGGTAGTCTACTCAAAGACCCCTGCTTTTCATTTTGTATATAAAATATCCAAATTCACGGTGGTCACACATCCTGATGACGTTTAAGGAAGTGAATTTAAATCACCTGGTTGCTACTCTCTCATATATATATATAGAGCACCCAGTTTACCCATGTAGCTTTTACACACGTTTTTATTTTTGAAATAACTATGAACGCTGGTTTGGTTTTAACCTCTCAGTCCAATCAAAAGGATAAATACCTGATAAAGGTGTTTTCAAAAATGCTACTTGTAACTGAAAATAAATATACATACATAAAAAAAACTTTCAATTCAGACTGTTTTGATAAAAAAATAAATCTACACACACTTTACACACGTCTCCAGTCGCCAAAGCTGAAACATTAACTTCAAGTTTAAAGGAGGCTAAACAACAAGCTTTATAACAGTTAGCTTTTAGGTAGATTTCTGGGTAAAATGTGGGAAAGAAGTTGTGGCTAACGTCAACTCTGCATAACTCGAAGCGCAATTTTATTCTGCAACTCAAAATGAACAAACTCGCTCCTAAGAAGCTTTACTAACAAAGCTACAACGTTTCGACGTAATCCTTTTCTTATTTTTGCTGAAAATCCAAGTTAAAACCCTCTACCGTGTTATCAAGTGAGTCGTCAGTTGAAAACTGCTAGCTCTGCCATTTCAAATGGGTGAACGTGCAAACAACGGCATCTCTGATTGGCTGATGTTTTAGAAACTCCCGTAAACGTGGTTCTGGTTGGTTCACTCGTTTCCAGGGTAACCATAGGCGGAACAACGCTAGCTTTTACTAACTGCTTTTAAAGGGGAAATCTCAGCGTAAACAGTAATGACTGAAAATAGGTCTAACATGAAGATTGTAGGATAGTGTTTCATGATTATATTAAATGATCAGTTTGTAAAATTGACTTGTGAAAGTATCCATTCGTTTAATATTTCTTTCTTTCTTTCTTTATTTAGTTACATTTAAAAATCATGTGCTATTGGGATTTTTATCTTTCTTTTGATAGACCAAAAAACTGTAACCTGTAATTTTTATTAGTTAACAAAAGTGCACATACATGTTCCAGTTTTTATTGCACATAAAAATCTGAAAACCCCTCCCAAAAAAACAAAAAACGGCAAATGAAGAAACAGAAAAAGAAGGAGCCTTAATAAATTAAGAGGAGCTGCAAAGATTCACAGCTCAGGTGGAGAGTAATGATACTACATACATAGTATCCCACCCTATTTAAAACAATGCAAAAAAAGGTAATGTAACTATGCAGCCTTGTTTAGTATGGTTATTGTTGTTGAAGTGACAAATGATTACTTATGAAAGTTTTTGCTGAGTAGGGAAACCTTTCCCAGAGGAAAATAAAATGAAAAAAAAACCTGTAAGATCCATTGTGATCTAACTGGCAGAAGCATTGTACAGCTCAGACAGTTAACTTCAAACTGTACCAGTCATTCTGCCAGCCTGGTAAACAGTGTGCAATAGTTTTGCTTTTAATTTCATTTTAAAACCGCACCAGGTAAATAAATTAAATATGAAAACTGATTTAATCCGTGACCAATAAATTAAACATTTTTTACTAATATGAACCACATTTAGTTTTCTGAGCAAGTCGAGACACATGTGAGCCTTTTTTGACATGTAGATTGCTTGCGGGGAGAAAGAGAAACACTTGTCCATTTGAACGCTGAAAGGACTCCACCTGCTCTTGCTTGGCCTTGGATGATCAATGGCTTAAGAGGATTATCCAATATCTTTATTCCTGCTCCTACAGCACAGATCCTTAGTTTCTGTGACATTTAGAACTAAACAGTCCTCTGCATCAGTTTGGATCACCTCATTTGCCACCGGCTCATATCTGGTGGATCCAGATGTATTAGTTAAGTGAGTCACCGCTGGTACCATGTCATCTGTATATTTAATTCTTTCAAAGCTGCAAATGATATTATCAGAGTATGCAGAGAACAAGAATTGTTAATAAAAACTTGGTTAATAATAATGGTCTCCCTGTGGTAGAGCAGTATTTAAAACCAAATTACTGGATTTAAAACATATAAAATTGTTGTCTTTCCTTACACCCCAGTCCAGGCCATTACCAAAATCAATTGTTCAAGTTTGAGTCACTTTATTTAAAAAAACTGTTCACAATAAACTTACCTTACATTTTCCATGCTGTGTGGGATGAAAGTTTTGGACCTGTTAAGTCTCATTACAATATAAGAGTCCAGAGTATCAAGCAGGTAGAGTACAGAGCAAAGTGAGAGAACGAACCCTGGTTAGAGACCAAGTAAAGGTTTCTGATCTACATGCAAGATTTGCAGTAAGAAGGTAACGTTGCACCTTACCCTAAACACACATGTCTCATGTTGGTTGTGCATAATGAGGGCGTGGCAGAGGTTCACCCTCCAGTAGGGCACCAACACTTAGCACATGGTGAAAATCAAATCCATGTCGATGTTAGAATTGATCCACTTAAGCCTGTGTTGTAGGTGTATGCTTGCAAATACGTTTCAGATTTTTGTTTGAACAACCTCAGAATTTTTCTTTGTGTAGATCTAGCGCATGCCTCTAAAAAGTATAACTGAGAAAATACACAAATTTTAACCTGGAAAATAAAAGGTAAACTATTTACAGTCCTTTTTTGATGTAATGGCACTCCTGCGTTGTGACCGACTCAGACAAGAGTGGATATGTGGTCGCTCTCGACTATGGCAGTGAAGTATGAGGAGCTGTTGGACACGAGCCTACTCCCCTCCTGGTTGCGAGTCTTTACTGTCTAAGGATGTCCTGTCAGCACTGATAAAACACCTGCAAAAATGCTGGGAAGAAGGTGCAGAATCTTGCTGCTGAGGTTTAGCCTAAATTTAAAACCGTGTGTTTTATAATCAGCTTTGATATATGTTTTTTAAGCAGCAACAGCTGAAGCAGGCTTCAGCTGACGGCATAACTGTGGGGATAATGTGAGCTGCTCTGTGGGGAGTGCAGGTTTCTTGTGGAATGACAGGAAGTTGTAACTTTCAGGGATTACTTATTTCCATTTTGGAGCGCACAACATAGACACATTTATGTAACACATTTGAGCTTTTTTGTACAATTGTTTTTCTGCATTTCTGGTGAAAGTATTTGACCGTAACAAATTCTTTTTCGTTTTTTGTTAGATTTAAGTGCTCATTGTAGAAAGATAACCATAGTAAATGCAAAGTATAGTTATAGGAAAAAAATGCTTTAACCTGGATTTCCACCCTTGGCGGCAGCAGCAGCTACCATATAGAGTTTTTGAAGACTGATAAATAGTCTTTAATACTGCTAGCAGAATAGTTTACAATCATGATCAGCTTTTCAAGGTAATGCCACAGCATCTCAGTCAGATTCCATGCATCAAAAGGGGTTTTTCTGGCTTGCTGTGGATTATTATTGCGGTGTATACCATAAGTGAACTTGAATTTACTAAGACCACAAACTGATGACAGGACATGCTACTTTAGGATATTAGGAAAATAAATTAAAGATAAATATCCATTCCCATATCATCTTACTACCAGCCTATTTGTCTGTCAGGAAGTAAGATGAGTTTTATTTTAGTTCCAACATAAGAGAATCCACTGTGTTTGTACTTATTTTAGTCTTAAATCTTCCTCCTTATCATTCACAGCTCTTCTACATAAACTGAGGCTCCGTGTTTAAGATCTGGAGTGAATAATTTTATTAACCGGAGGATAAATAGGCTCATTGTTGTCCCAGTCTTGTCAACTGGTTGTCTGTTCTGCTCCCTTTAACCAAACCTTTGTGATTCTGTGATGAAACTTTTTGAATTCAAGTGGTTTTCTCTTCTTTCCCTCTGTGACTTACCGGCTGAATCTCGTTTTCTTCCTAGATGTTTGGTCTTTAGGTAGTGAGCTAAAGGACCTCCACAACTAACCTGCCATGCTTTCCTGCTAAAACTCCAAACTTCTGTCCTCCGCCAGCACCTCATCCAAAATCTACCACTTACCTGAACTGTCCTAATCCTCTGACTTTTTCTGAGTGAGTCCACTGATTATGTCTACCTGAGATCAAGATTTGTAACATTAATTTCTGTTGTCAATAAACTTTTTTCATACAATAGCCTTTTTCCTGCATATTAGTCAAACTCTGCTTTCACTTAAACCATGACACTGATGTCTGCCAAATAGTTTTACTTCATGTTTACAGCCTATATGTTTACAGCTCTATTTTATAGATCTTGCAGATCATTAAGTTGTTTTTTTTATGGGGAATGTTTGAGACAGGTCTTTATGTTAGTTTTACTCAGCAGTCATTATCTACCTTGACGCATCTAGTTGCAATTTGTGCTCAGGCTCTTTCTTATTCATGAGGAACCTTAACTGAGCAAAATGTTTTGCTTTAGATGAGGTTCTGATATCTTTTTTGACATCCTGGGAGATTTACTGTAGATATGGTAGTTCTGGCTACTTCAGAGAACCTTTCGACTGATTATATTTCTTATCTGTTCTTGGCCTCCCAAACAGTTTCTTAATGTTAACAGCTTCTAGCTTAAACAACACAAATGTTTGTAAGATAGAAAAAACAACATTTTGAATTGTGTTTTATTTCTTTTACATCTTATTAGTTTTCCTGATATAAAAAAACAACATTGAAAAACAGTGCAATTCATGTTTCCTTTGTTAGTACAGAGAAATCATAATCTAATTAAATGTTATCAGTTTAAAACTCATAAGCTCTGAGATGAAGTTAACAGGAACCCCTTCAATTCAACACTTACACACATTTGTTATGTAATTTTTTGATTAAAGCAGGATTTACTGTCTCGACCCCCATTTTTAAATTTGACCTTTCTCACAGAAAGCAAAACGCAGCTGGACTTTGGTGTTTGTAATTGTATTCAGCTCACATTTTTTTGTATAGATTATTTAATTTGTTCCAGGAAAACAATTAGAATCTATTTCACTTTCCTCCATCTGGTATTTTAGTTTAACCAAGTTGCCACTAAAGACCAAACAGGACCTTGAAAAGGTAAGTGGGTAAGTAAGAGGTTTAACACTAACTGACAAAACTATTTATACTGTATTTGCACAGTTTGTACTCTTTGTGTTGAAGCATGGTTGCATCTAAAACCTACAGTGCAATAACTATCTTAGTAGCGTTGGATACCCCTCTCATAAATCCTAATAATATATTGTTTTAGATCTGCGTAAAGGAACATGGCGGTGCGTGTACACCTTCTCTAACTCCCGAAACAACGGGGTAAGAAGACTGTTTGTGTTTGTCTGTCATAGTCTTCGTCACGCCCTCACACCTTCAGGCGGATGTTCTCCCAATAGTTTCTGCTCGACATCTGTAGAAACATGGACATAACTCAGGAGGATGCGTAAACGCTATGGGAATATGGTTTGCTCCGGAGACCAGCTGAACCCCACCCCTGCACCCAGCTTGCTGTGGAGGCACCACGGACTGAACCTGAAGAAACAGAAGAGATGGAAGTGCGGAGGTATCCGAGCTAGGTTAGCCGCCAGACCAGAACGGCCGGCTATCCCATCCATCACCCTGGCCATCGCTGGACAACAAAATGGACCACATCCGTCTACTCCGGACACAATGCAAGTCTGTGGGTGAGTGCTGTGCCCTTATGTTTGTGGAAACTTGACTCAACAACACCATCCCGGACCACGCTATCCAGATACCGCAGCTAACATGCTTCCAGGCGGACGGAGCGCTCATCAATGGGGGGGGGGAGACTCGCGGCGGGGGACTCTGTGTTTACATCAACAATGCCTGGTACTGCGACACTGTGGTGGTTTCCAGGCACTCCTCACCACTGGGGGAGTTAATGATTATCATGTGCCGGCCATTCTACCTGCCCAGAGAATGTATTGCTATCCTGATTGCAGCCGTCTACTTCCCTCCTAGCTCCACCAACAAGAGGAGTGAGGCATTGAATGAACTCCACCAGCACATCAGTGAACAGCTGACAGCCAAACCTTATGCCTTCATCATCATGGCGGGGGACTTCAACCATACCAACCCCAAGAATGTGTTTCCACAAATGCATGGACATGTCAACTTTCCCACAAGAGGTAACAACACCTGGACAATGTTTTCACTACTCAGGAAGGAGCCTAAAAAGCCCTCTCCCTCCACCACCTTGGAGTTTCAGAGCACTCTACTGTTAGGCTAATCCCTGCATACAGACTGCTGGTGAAGGTGACTAAACCAGCCAAGAAAGAGATCCGGGTGTGGCCAGAGGGGTTGTTAGCGGCTCTTCAGGACTGTTTTTCCACCACTGACTGGAGCATGTTAAGACATGCAGCAGCTTATGACGACTCCACATACCTACAGGAGTACGCAGAGACCTTCACAGCCTACCTGAGGAAGTGTATGGATGATGCCACGGTCTCCAGAACCTTCTCCATCCGGGCCAATAAGAAACCCTGGCTGACAGGGGAAGTCCACAGGCTCTTGAAGGTCCGGAATGCCGCCTTCAGAGCTGGGGACAAGGCGGGCCTAAGGACAGCCTGGGCCAACCTGTCACGGAAAATCAGAGAGGCCAAGAGACAGCACTCCAGGTGGATCGCCGATTGCTTCAGAGACAGCAGAGACAGCAGGAACCTGTGGCGGGCCATCCAGACCATCACGGACTACAAGCCCCCTCCCCAGACCTGCAACAACTCCCCCACTCTGCTCAACCAGCTGGACGACTTCTTCGCTCGCTTTGAGGCAGCCAACAGCACTCCAGCACAGAAGATCCCTTCGCCCTCCGACAACAAGGTGCTGCCACTATCTTTGGACAGCACGAGGAGAACTCTCAAGAGGATCAACGCCAGGAAAGCCCCCAGTCCCGGTGAGATTCCTGGCCGCGTCCTGAGAGACAGAAATCTTAATCCGACATCTTGAATATTTCGCTGAGACAAGCTGTTGTCCCGACGTGCCTCACACCCACCAGCATCATCCCGTTCCTCAAGAAGTCGTCTCCCACCTGCCACAACGACTACCGCCCCGTCGCACTCACCCCTATCATCATGAAGTGCTTCAAGCGGCTGGTCATGCATCACATCAGGTCTGTCGTCACCCCTACTCTGGACCCCCACAAGTTTGCATATCGTTTCAACCGCTCGACCGATGACGCCATCTCCACCCCCGTACACTCAGCCCTCACCCACCTGGAGACCAAGGACTCCCATATTAGAATGCTGTTCATAGACTTCAGCTCAACATTCAACACAATCATCCCCCAGCAGCTCATCCTCAAACTGGCCCAGCTGGGTCTCAACACCTCCCTCTGCAACTGGCTGCTGGACTTTCTGACTGGGAGACCACAGTCAGTTCGGGTCAGTAGAAACACCTCCAGCACCATCACACTGAAGACGGGGGCCCCCCAAGGATGTGTGCTGAGCCCCTTCCTCTTCACCCTTGGTGCCCGACGACTGCACACCTACATCCACCTCCAACCTGTTCGTCAAGTTCGCAGACGACCTGACCATGATGACACAAACTACAGGAGTGAAGTGAGCGACCTGGCCATGTGGTGTCAGGACAACCATCTCCACCTGAACGTGGAGAAAACAAAGGAGATCATTGTGGGCTTCAGGAGAGAGCCTGCTCAGCACGCTCCACTGATCATCAACGGTGCTGAAGTGAAGCGGGTGAGCAGCACCAAGTGCCTGGGTCTCCACATCTCCCAAGACCTGTCCTGGGACAACAACAGCACATCTCTGGCCAAAAAAACCCAACAGCGACTCTGCTTCCTGCGGAAGCTTAAAAGAGTAAGATCCCCGTCCCCCATCATGCACACTTTCTACAGAGGCACCATTAAGAGCATCCTGGCCTGCAGTATCACGGTGTGGTTTGGACCCTGCACAGCATGTTGCAGCAGGACCCAGAAGCGCACCGTGAAAGCAGCTGGGAAGATCATTGGTGTCCCTCTACCCTCTCTACAGGACATCTACCACTCCCGCCTCACCTGCAGAGTCACCAGGATCGCGGGTGACCCCACCCACCACGCACACAGCATCTTCACCCTGCTGCCGTCGGGGAAGAGGCTGCAGATTCTCCGGGCTAAAACCAGCAGACTCAGAGACAGCATCTTTCACTAGGCAGTGTGGACACTCAACTCCCTCCCTGCTCTGCCCCCACTTAACCCCCCCCACCCCACCACCATGGACTCTAC
>JAVLVB010000003.1:5193736-5211294 GCA_032876305.1 Orestias chungarensis
CAACAATACATGGACTCTTCATGCTATTCGCACTATTGTCCACCGGGCAACTACACTGTTATTGTTTATTTATTGCACCCATTTGTCCTGTCTTAGTATTTAAAATAGTAAATGTTTAACTTACAGGTTTTTATAGTTTTTCAAGCACCGTGGCTCCAAGAGGACTATAATTTCATCTGTGTTGTATGCTAACATGTAGCTCATTTGACCATAATGTTGACTTTGAACTGACCTTCTTGTCCCATAAGCTTCCAGGAACGTTTACAAAAACCTTCTCTGTGTATATTCAGAAACTGGACTAATAAGCAACACATTCAAACACTTATTGTTGGAATACATCTACATGTATGCTTTTCTACATATTTGATACTATATTAGTAATCCCCATAGCTTCAGTGCTTTTATGTTGGATAAACAGCAAAATATAAGATTTCTATTTCCTTATGAGATCCAAAGGAAAAGAAACCTAGAGCTCCAGCTTTGCTGACAGCGTGAATGAAACATTGGAGAAACAGCTCTTTGCTGTGAATCTTTATCCAAACTAACATAAATAAATTTGGAAACACTGCAATGCTTCTACTTTGAGGAAAATGGGACTTACACTGACTGATGAGGTCTCCTGCAACTGGCGCCTTTATCCATCAGCGTCGTCCACATGTAATGAAAGAAATGTTTAGCCCAGTTGCATTTCAGCTGCTTTATAATATTGTGTGCAATGAGTTCAAATTACACCGAACAGTGTTTAAAACCAATGATAGATTTATTGCAAGTATCTACAGAGGACATTTGTGTCACTAGCAGAAAAAAAAGTGACGGATTAGACTATCCTACGGGGGAAGTCCTGCTCGATCAACAAGTAATGAAAATTAATTAATAAAGAGTAGGCAGTGAGAAATAACTCTACGGCATGTTCTTGTTTCACTGTCTTTCAAAGATGCGTCATTATTGTCTCATGTGAGAAAAATAGGTTGACAATGTTACGATTGATGGAAGCACATTACTTCTTGTCCTGAGGAGTTATGGCAGTCTGAAAATGTGTCTGACTGAATATTGATCACAGACAGAAGCAGCATTACATCCAGGTTGAGATGGGTTACACAAAGAAAGGAATGACAAGAAATAATAGACTGGTATTTACTGATAATAAAAAAAACCATGTAAAAACATCAATCTGAAAACAGTTACCAGTAAGGAACGGTCTATTCTACAGATTTTTTTCTTTTTGTCATCTTTTGTCATGTAATATGATAGAATGTGATTAAAATTTATCTCTACAAATCAAACTAAACACAGTATACCCAACACTGAACAGGCTGTTGGGAGCAGCATGCTGGGGGAACATCTTCCATCATGTAGAAGGGATAAACTGATGCAATCAGGTGAGTACAAACAACCAAGAAAACTTGTCTGCAAATCTCAGACTAGGATTTATAAGAACATGTAGATTCTATGTGAATAAATTAAATAGAAAAAGCAAAATATTGAAGTCAGTATCATAAACAGATTCTCAAGTTACAACAATATTTTTTGTCCTATCATTTAAAGCTGAGGTAGGAGTATTTGTTGGAAAGGTGTTTGTCTACACTCCCCATGTTTGGCTTTAAATGGCATGAATACAGCTATTGTTGAAAACTATGTGAAGATTGTTTCCACATCATGCTTTGTCAATCAAGTTGTCAATGTTTTTTTAGGAGACTCTATAGCAGCAAAGAATCACAAACACACAGAGAACAGTTTTACAGATCTTTATTAGTAAAAGTTAAGACAGGAATGGAACGCAGGAGATCAGGTCCTAATTGAGGGGTTATTTCCAGACCAGAATGTGAATGGGTGTCATGGTCTGTGTTTTGATCTCTGTTTGGTTTGCTGCAGTTTAGTTTATTAAGTTATTGTTTTCTTTGGTCTTGTTTACCCCTCCAGTTCCCCTGCTCTCGTTCTCTCTCTCTTTTCCCTCAGCCTGTCTCATTATCACTTACACCTGTTTCTAATCATCTGGTCTGTTCTGTTCATCATTCATTCGTTAAATAAATCATGTATTCTTCACGCAAATCCACCTCTGCTTGAGTCATTATTGCCCCTCCCCCGACACCGGGGGGAGCATAGCGAGGAAAAGGACGTGGTTTAGTGAAAGCAGTTGGATACTAACTGCTACAGTATGGAGTCACTTACAATTTACCAGGAATTGGATTAGTGAGGAGGGTTGTGGGAGTGGTGGTAATCAGTCTGGTTGAGAGAAGCACAGAGTTGTTGAATCCAAAGGCAGTTCCTCTTCATGAGAGGGTGGACAGGCAGGAGATCCAGGATGGTCCTGATGTTTTGCAGCAGCCAAGATGAACCCCAACCAGAAGCAGTGAGGAGACCTTAAGGAGGTTTCAGCTGTAATCCAGGGGGATTTGACCAACAGCGTCTTGGTTCGGAACCAGGTATAACACAGGCTGTGGAATCAACTGGCATCAGCCTCAAGGAAATTGCTATTCTTAAAGCCTTGCCGACTGGTGGATAACGAGCACCAGCTAGACCTCATAAACCTGTCACCCTGTGGAAGGTAGCACAGAGAAACCAACCCACTCTCCAGCACACAGACTCACAAAACCCAACACAAGTAGCAATTCACCAACGCTCTACTCTGCTTCACGTCCATCTCTGATAGGACAAACAAGAGGCAGAATTAAATGTGACTGGAGATGTGACATAAACAATCTTGCCTGATTTTACTGGAATCAGAATCAGTCTGAAGATTTCACTATGTATGTGTGTGCATGGTGAAAAGCTACACCAGACTTTTATTAGAAGAGTGTTTTTTTCCCTAAATCTGCAAGTCCTTTGACATAGCTATTTGCTTGTGTTCTTCCTTTAGTGACCAGGATAAGAGGGAGTAGTCTCTTTCATGTGCACCGTTCTGCCTCTCTGAGTGTGTGCACTTGTGTTTTAGCTTTTCTCACCTTGAAATGCCGTTTTTCCAACCAGCACTACGTTGTTAGAACCCAGTGCATGTACTAGTAATGGTTAGGTTCAGGGTAAGGTTGGGGGTTGGGTCACAGAAATGAATGGAAGTCAATGCAAAGTCCTTCTGAGGACAGACAAATTGTGTGTGTGTGACAGTCGTTCTATTGTCGTGTACATTAAGCTAAGTGCCTCTCTCCGCTACTGCAGAAGTAAATGGAGTCACTTTGCTTGGGGGGGGTTTGTTTCACAACAGAAACAATCAGCGCAAATAAAGCCGCAATGTTCAAAATACAAGTCACTACTTCCTGATTCAAATTCAGGAAAAAGACTGATGTTTTCCTTTTTGTCGATGTATTTACAAGTTTTTGTGTTTCCTGTTTGCTGAACGTATTTTTATTTTATTTTTACTTTCTTGCTTATTTAAGTTGAAAATGATGAACACTCAATTTCATTCCCTATTTTGATGTTTGCACAAGAAATAGCCTCAACCATATACACAATCATTGCAGTAAGCAGTCCAGTGGAGTCTCTGGCTGTGCTGGTGTCTATCTGGCCTTTAATGATGTGAATACTGTGGAGCTGGATGTCCTGCTGCTTGCATCGGTCGGTTCTTTGACTCATTACCCATCCTCTGCTTTTGAGGGGAATCAGTTTTTGGTTTTACAGGCATTAAGCTCGAAGTTACGGTGAATGAAGGAAGTATCTGCTTCAGCCTTCAGTTAAGTAGTCTGCTAATCTATTGAGAGTGTTATGATGTATATTATGCAATAATTTTTAAAAAGCAAATGGATTGTGTAACATGTTTATGTGATATTAAATAGTGTTCTGGTGCAGCTGAGTGTAGTATATTATAGTTAGAAAATGCTAATTCTTCTGCAAATTGTAGCCTGAAGCCATATGAGCATGTTGTTGGCATTATTTTAGAGAAAAATATGTAAATATATATAAATAAGAATTATTTTTTTTATAAACCAAAATCATAATCAATATAGTAATCAATTTTAGTTTTGTAAAAGTTTATTATACTTTTCAAATAAGTAAAAATAAAGTTAACATATTTATTCAATTCCAGGAAATAATTGTAATTATACATATTTGATTAGCAATTAATTATGATTCACATTCTCACAACTAATTATGACGTTATTGACTTTGTTCCAACTTAGAATAGTCTATAGTTTCAGCCTGAGCTCTGTTCTGTTTTCTTCTTCTGTACAGGATCTGTCACACGAACAGAGCACTGAGAGATCCTTTATTAATGTTTTGACTTGCTGCCATTGGGTAATGCAACATTGAAATAGCAACAACCAAATGTTTAAAGCCTTCGCTCCTATTTCAAATGTTTTATCTGTTTTATGATCTTTTTACTTATGGTTCTTCATACTACCTGTTGGAAACCTTTGTGGTGTATGTTACTGTTTAAATACTATATAATTCTACAGTGAAATAGCAACAAACTGCTAACTTGTATCATATCTAAATTGTCCATGGGAATTTAAGTTACAGAACATTAATGTTTAGAATGGTAATAGGGCACTTTTGCTTGATTTTCTGGTCCAGAAATTTTTTTTTTTCCTTCCAATAATTATAACTACACAATCAAGTAAATTTAATTAAAAAAGTTTTTATGGATGTTGTTTGGTGTATTGTGCTAATTGTTTCCCTATTGGAAACACCTTATTTTATAACTTTCACCTGCTTCTCAGTCATGCTAGAAAAAAAAAAAAATAAAAAAAATCACTCAGCATGCTGCTGCCTTTACCATGGTTCACAACAGGAGGTGTGTGCGTTCATGCAGGTCACTGTGAACCAGTTCGCTTCTACTATTTGCTCAAACATATTTAGTTCAACACAAAGTAGGGAACCAGCAGCTCTTCCTGAATTAGACGTTTCCTCCTCTGTTCAACATTCGCGTGTTGCAGCTTTTCCACGTCAGTCACCTAACTAGATTGTTCCGTCGGACGGAATTACCCGCATCACTCAATGAAATACAATTATTGATCACACTGCCCCCTCTCTCTCTCTGGCAGCCTCTTTCCTGCAAACCACTCTCTCATCTCATCCAGAAGTGCTGCATGCAGCCAGAGAGGACTGCATGAGAGAGAGATAGAGAGAGAGAGAGAGAAAGAGAGAAAGAGAGAAAGAAAGGGAGACAGAGAGAAAAGAAAACCTTGTCGTGCGCTGACAGTTTCCCCGGATCCTGCTTCTTATTGGAAAAATTAATTTAAAAAGCTCCACTATTTATTATAACAGGAAAACGGAGTGTTCAGCAATGGGTTACTTCCACCTCGGTCAACTCTTCACGCCATAAAAACGGTAAGAATATACTTTTTCGTTCGAAGCTGCGCAAGGACGTGATGACTAAAACCCACAAGTTCGTTTATTTTTAGTTATTTATCCATGTTTGTATTTTTTATTTCCAAGCATAGCTGTTTTTTTTTTTTTTTAAACATTGCCATTTTATTAGAAGTTTTTTTTGTTGTCCCTACAGCGAAGATTTTTTTTGCAAAGAAAATAAAACAAAATCGACAGAAAGATGCAACTTTTAGCAAATTTTGTACTTACGATTTCTCATCTAAAATAAATAAATCTGATGCCGGTCGGAAACATTTCGCCCATTTTTCCAGCTGAAAGTCTCATCCCTGTATGAGTGGAGCTGGCCGCGGATCGCTGGTGCTTTTGTGCGGCGCAGCCCTGCGGCGGGTAAAGCACTCTGCGCTGCCGCCAACAACAGGGGAAGGATGTGGGAGCAGGGAACTGACTCATCCCTGAATTCCACCTCAAGAGGCGGAGAGCGATTGACAGGCGCACAGCGGGTGAACTGGAAATCTGTGGCAAAAGTGCTATGTTTGCATTGCCATGGCTGCCCTGCTGGGTTAACACTGATGGGAGCTCTCAAAGAAGAAGAAAAAAAATACAACTATGTGGACAGTGTTTGTAAGCATTATTTGTTTTAATTTGTTTCATTCTCCGTCTGTACAGATACGTTAAAATGATTCTCTATGTATTTACTTTGTAGTGTTTTCTAATAAGGACAAGATGGGTTTCTACCTAGGGTGTCATGCTTTCGGTGGGTGGCAAAATGAAGCAAAACTCTATAGTTTGTTCATGTCTGCTGGTTTCCGGTGTGTCAATCTAAATGCAAGCTGTGCAATAAATCATGACCCATACCCTCAGCTGCCTAATGTATGTATGTGATTCATGCATTCTTCCTTCATTATCTATACGTTTAACTTTATCCAGACCACTTAACCAAAATGTATTTGGATATTTGAAGGAAGCTAGAGTACCCAGAGAGATGCAGGGGATGAACATAAAGCTGTCATGCCTTTCAGGTATCTGACCCACAGGAGTGATAATAACAAAGTTTATTAAGGAATGTGGATGTGTCTTGAGGATGGAAGCAATGGTCACGGCAGGGAGCGGAAGGGATATCCAGGAAACAGAGAGCGACATGGGGAACCGGAGACTTCTGGAGGTGAGACGGAGAAGGCGAGTAGATGAAACGAGAGTGGAGATGATAGAGATGAGGCTTACTGTTGTTGATTGGTGGTGACGCCAGGGAGTGGTGAGTGGAGAGACTTTCCAGCAGAGTCCTAGGTGGTTGTTGTCCAGAGGGGCGTGAGGCAGATGGTGAATGGCTGGAGCGGGCAGATCGAGCTGAGTCTTGAGAGCAGGAACCAGAGTGGTGAGAATCCAGGTGATCTTGAAAGGAGTAGGTTTGAGCACAAGTGAAACTTAACCTGAAGAGGTGAGTACAGAAAGGGATTACTGGTGGAACAAGATAAAACAACAAGAACTTCTAGACTAGAGATCTGGCGCTGAGAACAGGTAACGTTTACCAAGGTTAACAATGACTCAGGCTACGAGTACCTGGATCCCTGCTCCTTATTAGCAGCTCCACTCAATCAGCCCAAATGCAGATCACCTGGAGAAAGAGCCCAGGTGAGGAGCTGCTCCAGCCGGTGATGCTCTGGCGCCCCCTCGTGGACAATTGTGAAGGTGCTAGAAAGTCTCAACTATGACAAAAACCCCTTGTTGCTAGCGAGTTTGTTGCATTACAGAGATACAAATTTTCTGCCTAAAGCAAATGAATATTTCATCTTTTTTTTTTTTATCATTTATCTGATTTAAAAGAGACAATTGAAAAACGTATTTAAATGCTACAAAACTGCCATCTTGTTTGTAAGATGCTAAGTATAAAATTTAATTGATGACGTTGATTCAGCAGGCATCACTCACATTCATTGAATGTTGAGTCCAGTAGCAACTGTAGTCATGAAATTGATGAATTGATTGTATTAAATCAATATCACACGAGAGGGAGTGCTATATCGGTGAATATCGGCACTGGTGTGATTCGATTGTAGGCACGAAGCCGCAGGCCGAGGGCCTCAGACAATCACACGTGCCGATATTCACCGATATAGCACGACCTAAAGTGTGATATTGCTTATATTCAACAGTTCTTCAAACATATTTTATTAGTTAGCCATAGTACACCACAAAAGATTGTGATTTATTTGTTTAATTGATTATCTGTTTGCTCTGCCAACACAAGTAGTTCCTCGACAACGCTGTTGCCAAGCAACGAACGGTAACATTTCTGCGCACAAGCTACTTTGTATTATTTAAAATTAACTGTTAGATTTCTGGTGTAGCGGAGTGATACACATGTGAACAGTCCCAGTGCTGTTATCAGTGAATATCAGCACTCTTTACCATGGTTCACAACAGAAAGTCTCTCGTCTAATCAGATTATTCGGTCGGAACTAACTGTATAATATTGATTAACGTAAATGTTGCCATAAATGAAAGCTAGTAGTAGACCAGTGGAGATATTTTAGTGATAGAGGAAGAATTTACATACGTTGCTATAAGTAGTTTAGTGAGTGTTAATGCTTACTTGCTAGCAAATGGTCCTTGCTTGTTTTATTATTAAGTACTCTAGCAATTTGTTTAGCCTTAATCACAAACCACTTGTCAGTGTTTTTCAACATAGAGGATAAACCAGATTTTATAGAAGGAGATGGCAAGTACTTGTTCATCATAGTTTTCTTGTCGTGAGGACTTAGCCTGTTTGGATGGAGATCATCTTGTGCATCCGTTAGACTTGTTTATACAAATTAATGGCTGAAGCCCTGAAACTGTTTCCTTAAGCCTATTTACTATTGATCTGTTTGAGCTTGAAGGTTGTAAATGTGTATTTCGAAGGAGGATTTATATTGATTTTACATGCTTGCTATTTTCATGATGTTTATAAATTTGTGCATATCTTTTCTTTTTACTTCCAACTCATTAATTAACATATTTATTTGATAAAGTATAACTTAATACAAACAAAACAATTACAAACTTTATGAAAGTGAGTAAATTTAAAAAATAGGTCTTCATTTAACTTTCTTTTATTAATTAAGTATATTTAAGAAATATTTTTTGTGTCTTAGATTTTTAAATAACACATATTCTACACTGCAATGGCGACACAAAAACAGGCGCATAAATTATAAATGCCATTACATGGGATTTATAATTTAAGCTAAATGAAAGGTGCAATTTATTACTAACCAAGTGATACAATAAAGATAATTAAATTCATAGTCTTACTAAAGCAAATTAGCAAATTTTTAGAGACATCCATTAAAAGAAAGGAAAATATCACCATAATTCACTTTATGTAAGTTGGTTTATAGTTGTGTAATGAAATATACAAGTGTCTAAATAATAAACTCACACATGTTATGTTTCTGTGTATTTTGAGATTTGGGTTGCTGAAAATTTTTATGCAGTATTTTAGTTCAGAACATTTCTATACAGAGTTTATAAACATTGTCTCTAAATGACAGAATTTCCTTGCTTTAAAAATATCAGCCTTTTCTGGAGCTCCTCATATAATAGATGATGTAACATAACATAAAATCATTTGAGCATTGAGATCTCTTTTCATTTGTGGAAGGGTTGGGTGATGTGTAGTGGAACAATTCCTATCAAACATCGAATGCTGAGCGTTTCTTTATTTCTTCTCTTCTTTATTTTGTTAATTAGTAATGGAATAGGTGTTTGACGAAATTTCCAGACTGAAAATGTACCAGGCTGCCTCCACCTTCCAGATGCGATCACAGGCTTTCTGTATTGATGGGATCATGGGGGACTCACATAGGAAATGGACATGCTTTTTTCTAATGATGATAGAACAAATGGGCCTAAGTGTTTTTGTATGTCTTTGAAAGGGTTTGAATAGGTCGGATCCGACTGAAGTTTCAGGAATTCCTGTTAAAAGATACAGTTTACTATAACATATCCTGTTACAGTGGAATGTTTTTTTTAACATGCAAGGAAGTGTAAGACTTTGCCTATACAAAACAAGCCACTATTCTGAATTTTTTCTTCCTTTCTCTAAATGCAGTCCATCTTTTTTTCTTTCTTTGGGGGGGTGGGGGATGGGGGGATTTATGACTAGAATCCTAGAAAAACAAACTTGCATTTACTTAAATAAATAGTATACCATAACAACATAGATAGTGTTGTTTAAAAGATATTGTGTCATAACTTTTAGCGATCTTACCCACATAAACAGAGGACTCTCAGGAGATCGGGTAAACAGGTTTTATTGAACAGGTTGGTGTGAACGGGAACTGGAACGGCTTGAGGCGACAAGGGAGACCGGGAGCTTCTGTTGGGTGAAACCAGGTTGAGCTCTTTGACTGGGAAACTGAATTGATTAATTTTTTATCTTTGTCTTACTTGGAGTGCAGGTGATTACGCCAGGGAGAGAGCCAAAAGGAAGGAGGAGTACTTGCTGCTGTCCAGAGGTATGTTGTCCGGGGGTCTTTCGGGAGGCGGATGGTTTGAGCAGCAGCGGGCAGTCCGAGCTGAATCCGAGGAGGGTGAACCAGAGTGGCGAACTGAGCCGAGATCTGTTTCTTGGGTCTGACCTGAGAAGGAGCACAGCGGATTTTGAGCACGGGGAAGGTAACGAGCACAGAAAAACATCAACTAGATGCAATGAGGAAAAAGGTTCAGCAAGAAGATTTAAGACTGGAGAGCTTAGTCTACACAAGACTTATTGGCACAGGAGATGAACGTTACCAGAAGTAAAAATACCCGGGCGATGTGAAGCTGGTCCACCACTCCTCTTATACTGCTCCAGCTCCTGATTAGATGGCAAACACCTGTGCGGTGCAGAGGTGTTCAGCGCACTCCAGCCAGGATGGAAACTGTGGCGACCCCCAGAGGAAAACCTGCAAAACAACAAGATCCTCCTCCTTTCTGACAGTACCCCCCCCCTCAGACGGAGAGGAGGAGGAGGCTTCAAAATCACAAATGAGCTGCGGGTTCAAGATGAAGGAGCGGGGCACCCAGCTATGCTCCTCCGGACTGAAGCCCTCCCAGTCAACGAGAAACTGATGTCCACGACCTCGTCGATGGGAAGCCACAATCCTCTGGACGTCGTAAGTTGGATGCCCATCAATGATTCTGGCGGGAGGAGGGGGATCGGCCGGAGGGCACAAAGCACTGGTCTGAACCGTTTTGATTTGGGACACGTGTAAAGTAGGGTGTATTCTGAGGCTGGGGGGCAGACCGAGTCGGACAGCGAAGGGACTGATGACTGAGTTGATTGTGTAAGGACCGATCAATCTGGGGGACAACTTGTTGGAAATGGACTTCAGAGGGATATCTCTACAGGACAACCATACCTGCTGACCGGGGGAGTAGACGAGAGCTGGGGCACGTCTCCGGTGAGCATACTTTTTATTTTGGGTGTTTGTGCGTTAAAGTGGTGCGAAGGTCTCTTTACATATTTTGCGGGTACGTCGGATGTTATGCTGCACTGAGGTTGTCAAGATAGCCCTCTAATCGGCAAGAAACAGTGATGGCTGGTAACCCAGGGAGACCTCAAAGGGAGAGAGACCTTTGGCGGCAGAGACATGTGAGTTGTGGGCGTAATCAATCCATGTGAGGTACTGGTTCCAGTCGCCCTAATTGGAGGACTTAAGGCAACGGAGAGCAGCTTCAACCTCTTTGTTTAGACGTTCCGTCTGAGGATGGTAACCAGCGAGGAGACTAATCTTGGCCACCAGTGCCTCACAGAAATGTTTCCAGACCTGCGAGACATACTGGGGACCATGGTCAGACGGAACGTCAGTGGGAATGCCATGGAGACGGAAAACATGAGTTTAATAGCAGGCGTGCAGTCTGAAGGGCTGTGGGCAGTTTACGGAGGGAGACTAGATGGCAGAATTTGGAAAATCTGTCGATTATACTTAGGATAGTTGTCATACTTTGCAATGATGGAAGGCCGGTGATGAAATCCAGAGCGATGTAGGACCAGGGACGTGTTGGGATAGAGAGAGGTTGAAGGAGACCAGATGGAGGTTTATTTCCCGATTTGCTTCGGGCACAAGATGGACATGCTTGAACATATTCGAAGACATCACGGTGAATGTTTGACCACCAGAACCTGCAAGAGATTAGGGCGGTGGTCCCACTGGAACCAGGGTGACAGGAGAACTTTGCTGTATGAAACCAATGTATTACAAGAGATCGGACGGCAGAGGGAAGGTAAAGGGTTTTCTGATGGGCAGGACGAGGATCAGGTTCTGTCTTTAAGGCGTTTTGAACAATACCTTCAATCTCCCAGATCACCAAGCCAACCACACAGTCAGGTGAAAAAATCGTGGAGGGTTCCTAGGGTGAGTCATCTGGAGAGAACTGTCGAGAGAGAGCATCAGGCTTCACATTCTTGGTACCGGGTCTGAAAGAGATGGTTAGGTTGAAACGAGAGGAAAACAGGGACCTGCGAGATTGCCTGGGATTAAGATGTTTTGCGGACTGAATGTATGAGAGTCCAGTCCAGACCAGCACTGGGTGATTTGCGCCCTCTGGCCAGTGACGCCATTCCTCAAGAGTTAATTTTATAGCGAGGAGTTCCGGTCTCCCACATCATAGTTTATTTCGTCTGGTGTGAGATGGAGGGAGAAAAAGGCTCAGGGATGTAGTTTACTGTCCTCAGATGACCTCTGAGATAGTACTGCTCCGACCCCCACATCTGATTTGAGGGGATCAGGCTGGACCAAGACTGGGGCTTGTGAAAACATGGTCTTAAGTTTCACAAAAGCGGCATGAGCCTCGGGCGTCCAGGTGAAGGGATGTTTGACTGATGTTAACGCAGTAAGGGGTGTGGCAATCTGGCTGTAGTTTTTTATGAAGCGCCGGTAAAAGTTTGCGAATCCCAGAAAACGCTGGAGCTGTCTTCCGGATTCGGGTTTAGGCCAGTTGGTTACGGCTTGAATCTTGGTCGGATCAGCTCGGATCTGCCCACTTTCGAAAATATAGCAGAGGAACGAGATGGATGACTTGTGGAACTCGCACTTCTCCGGCTTAACAAAGAGGCAGTTATGGTGAAGAGTTGACGGACATTTACAGTGTGCTCAGAGGGATCTTTAGAAAAAATCAAAATGTCATCTAAATAAACGAAAACAGAAATATTCAGAAAATCTCGGAGGACGTAATTTATTAAGGCTTGAAAAACAGATGGGGGGTTGCAAAAACCAAAGGGCATAACCAGATATTCGAAGTCACCGAGAGATGTTTTGAAAGCGGTCTTCCATTCGTCTCCCTGGCATATACGGATGAGATGATATGCATTATGGAGATCCAATTTTGTGAAAATGGTGGCTTGATGGAGGGACTCGAAAGCAGCAATGAGAAGGGATAAAGGGTACTTGTTCTTGATTGTAATATTATTTAACCCACGATAATCAATACAGGGTCGAAGAGAACCATCTTTCTTTGAGACAAAAAAGAATCCTGACGATGATGATGTTCTTATTATGCCTGCGGCCAGGGACACGTTTATATATGCCTCGATCGACTCTCGCTCCTTATGGGAGATATTGTAGAGACGACTTGTGGGTAATGGTGCGCCGGGTAACAACTCCATAAGGACGGTGAGGGGGATGTGAACTTGCCTTACTTTTGTTGAAGATCTCACTGAGATCCTTGTATTCCTCAAGAACATTACTCAAATCCAGAGAGTCAACGGAGCTAATCTTTGGTGGGGGGCTAGAAGGAACGGCAGCCTGGAGACAGGAAGAATGGCAGTTAGAGGACCATGAGACAACAGTACAGTTAGAGCAGTTTATCGGATTGTGGGTCTTTAACCAGTCAAAACCCAGAATAATGTTGGGGTGAGTGGAAGAAAATACAAAAAATGACCTCTGTTCCTTGTGATTTCCTGCTGTGATGAGTTTGAGGAGACGAGTGATATGAGTAACCTGTAGTAGGGGCCGTCCATCCAGAGCTGAGGTTCGGAGAGGAAAATCTAACGGGGTCGTGGGAATATGGAGTTGGTCAACGAGGGTCTGTGCTATAAGGGATTGTTCACAGCCGGAGTAAACTAAGGCAGACAACTGTATGGATTTGTGATTGTGAAACAGAGTGGCAGGAAGAAGAAGTCGAGGCTCGGGAGATGTTATTTTCTGCTCCGTCTGTGGTCTCGCGTCTACAGACGGACCCTCTGGGGGACCTCTTCTCTCCCGCGGAGCAGACAGGTGGCCATGTAGTGACTGGAATTCCCACAGTACAGACACTCCCTTGACAGCATCTTCTCTGCCGTTCTTCTGGAGTTAGGCTAGTTAGTCCCACCTACATGGGCTCCGGCCCGGGAGGGGTTGACCTACAGATTGTGGCTTGGGTAACGGCTTGGAGGAAGATGATTGAGGCTTACTGGCTACGAGGACCCGACTAGCGTTAGCCCGGCGGTCCGCTCTCAACCTATTTCTCTCCCTCAGACGACCATCAACTCTGATGGCTAATCTTATCAATTCGTCTAACGATGAAGGCTCGTCTATAATGGCTAACTCATCCTTTAACGGATCGTTAAGGGCTTGAAAAAACGCACTCCTCCTTTCTGACATATTGTCATGATTGAAACTTGTTACAGACAATAATCTGGACAAAAATAAAAGTATACCAGCAGAAACAAATTGTAGTTTAAATTAACAGAACATAAGTATATGATTCCTTTGTTGTAAGTGTTGGAGGTCACAGAGTTTGATTGTGATTGCTCAGCTTGACTGAGATGTCAGGATCTTGTCAGCTGTGATTAGGTGAGAACGGGTCGCCTGCACGCTTGCAAGTGTCCTCAAAGCTTCATCACAGTTGACAGCACGTCTCATGGTACACTCGGTTGATTCTCTGAAAGGCAGGGTTCACCTCGATCGACCGCATGCCGTGTTTATTAAAGATGAAATTGTCCATCTTGCCTGAATCTTGAAAAAACAGATCAGTTCAGCTCAGTGACACCACCAAACTTTGACCTGTGCCATAAAAAGAGGTCTAACGTCACTGTGATAAATAACTTAGTGGATTTTCTTTAACAAAGGATATTATAAGAGTTGGACGAAACAATGTTTACACAAATCCTTAAACCAAAATTTATACCTCAGAACATTTATGGGGAATAGTAAACAATGTGCATTACCTACATCGAAAAAGGCTGCAAAAGCCAATATTGAAGGCCATTGTAAAGGGATGTAGTCGTTACTACAAAACCTCTCCTGCGAGCCAGAAGAGATTAGTAAAGTCACCTTGAATAAGCAATGTCATTTTGCCCAGTAAAATTGCATTATGGAAGCTGGAGACCGTCCTGTGCTTTGTGTCCTCCTGACAGGGCTTCGGTGTTCATTAGTGGCTGTAGTGAGGACCTCTCAGACACACTGGAACCGCAGACCCCAGAGAGCTCTGAACATCCCACTTTACACAAATGTAGCGTATTTCATTCAGTAATGTTTGTTTAAAAAAAGACAGAAAACAATGACACAAGGTAGATTTGTGTCTGTTGGACCTTCTGCAGATTCGGCTGTCTGTTTCTGATCATTATCGAGCTGGAAGACCCAAGACCCAGACTTTTAATTAAAACGTCTTGGTATTTCAAATTACATGTTGCCATCCATTAAAACAAAGTTCCCAAAGCCTCTGTAATTGAAAATGGCCTTCATTATTGCTGACCGGATTTAACTATGGGGCATGAAGTGCTTTTTCCAAACATCATCATCAAATACTTCTTGATTAAAGGGGTTTATGGTTTTATCTGAGTTTTTTTGTTTTACTTCTCTTGCCACACTGCATAATATGTGGTTAGTGGATAAAAATTTCTTGGTCCAGCAACAGCACTTAATTTCATAAGATCATAATGTTTAATAATTAAACAACTAATGACATGCTTCAGTCTGGCAAAGCTGTCTTTGTAAAAAATAATTCTATCATAATGTGGTATTTCCCAAGTTGATTCTCAAATGAAAGTTTGGCTTTTTAAAGCATAGTGCGCATCATGTTTAGTTATGATAGTGTATTAGCACTGAATGTTGATAGCTTTGCCTTCAACAAATATGTATCAGTGTACATTAAGACATTGGAAAATAACATTATACAGTCTCAGCAATAAGCTAACAGATGTGTCTGAGCCCCATTTATTAAACTTCTTACAGAACCATGTTTATTAGATTATTTTTCATAGACCTGATTGTTAGTCAGCAGACTCAGCAACAACAAGAGAGAATTTTCAATGAAATAAAAACTGAGTGACACACGAAAAATATAAGTCACGATCCCTCACATCAATTCAAAAGTTTAAAGGACCTGGGAGAAGAGGGAAACGATGATTAAAGAGGTTATGACCCGTCAGTGGGAAGTCATGGTTTAGTAGAAGATTATTATGGCATGTCTGTTCTCTCTTGCTTGTCTTTTTTGTTCCCCTCTTGTACTGATTCATCTGTTTTTTATCTTTCTGTGTTTTAGTCTGGCCAATGTCTGTGATTGCTGGAGACTTTGAGGGTTATCTCCTGTTGTGACTCAAGAGTGTGTATCAACGCTAGATACTCTGATAGCCCCAACTCTTCATCCATCCGCATTCAAGCCTGCTTCTACTTCCAACCAACCAGCGAAGGTCAACATTTAGAGCCAGAATGGATGACACTTGCAATAATAGGAATTCTCTGGCTAAGGGAGCAAAGGACATTGTTAAGGAGGCCAAGCGGCACACAGCAAAGAAAGTCAACAAGGTGGTTGATCGCGCTGCAGATGAGTACTCATCTCATCGCAACTACACACGATTCCAGGATGAGGAGGATGAAGATAAGGATTTCTATCGTAACCAGAAAAGGCACGAAAGAGAGGGATACCGTGACAACGACGAAGGCTCCAGTGATGCCACGGAGGGCCATGACGACGAGGACGAGATCTATGAGGGGGAGTACCAGGGGATACCCTCGGGTGGAGATAAGAAGCATAAGGAGGGCCAAGTGTCGCTGGGGCAACCCGTGTCAGATGCCACGAGGGACCGCAGTGAACTGGAGCAGGAGAAGGAGGCAGATGAAGAGGAGCTGGCCCAGCAATACGAGCTGATCATGCAGGAATGCGGCCATGGGAGGTTCCAGTGGCAGCTGTTCTTTGTACTGGGACTGGCGCTGATGTCTGATGGTGTGGAAGTGTTTTTGGTGGGATTCGTCCTGCCCAGTGCAGAGACAGACATGTGTGTCCCAAACTCCAGCTCAGGATGGCTAGGTAAGATCACAGTTTGTGTTTGGAGGTCATTGACTGATAACAGATGCACCTGTGCTGATAGATGGAGCTAAATTCTGAACCTGTTGGAGGCTGCAACCTTCCAGTAAGAAAACAATACAGCCAGAATTAAAACCAATTGATTTAAAATCTTAAGGCAAAACTGAAAAGCAAGAAACAAACTGTCTTGCTTTTCTATTTCTTGAGGAAAAACTGGACAAAACCGGCAGTACTTTTAGCAAAAGCTGTAGATCCAGGTTTGATTTTTTTGTGCAAGGCTTTGTATAGCTGGTATTATCCTGGATGAGGTAAATGTTTACACTCTTCAAAACTGTTGCCAGAGCTTACAAGAGAGCATCCTTCGAATTTCAAAACAAGATCAGTGCAGGTTAAATGTAAACACAATTGTCGACATAAGAATTAGCTGAAATGTTGTTTGTTATTATATTCTGTCAATCCGTGTGTGAATGGATTAAGAGAGAAACTGGTGTCCCCTGGGATTTGTGAGTTGAAGGAGAGGGAAGTTTCAGTAGTGCCTGTAGCTGCAGGTGTATAATCCATCACTGCAGAGCTGTTTACAGAGGTTGACTCGCAGTGTCAGAACCAGAGTGGACAGGATACGGCATGGCATAGCAATGAACTAAGTTCCCAGAAACACCTGATGTAGACAGGGCCATGGTAGTGCTGAAAATCTGATTTGGGAAAATGTATCAAGAAAATGTTACAAGAAAAGCTACATTTGCAACACGTGCAGCAACTTCCTTTCTCAATGTATTTAGTAATCAAAGTAAACAAATTTTTTCTATTGTCAAGATAAAACTTTTCTCTTATATTCTCTGCTCTGCTTCTCATTGTTTGTACCTCCCTCCTTTATTCACTGTTCTTTTCCTGTCATCCTCCATTCAACATGCCTTCCTTTTCATCTGCTGTTCTCACCCATCCTTGTCATCTTTTTCCCTCTGATTGCCCAAAAGGGCCCTCCTCTGATTATGATCACAGTAGGTGTGTGTGTGCGTGTGTGTGTGTGTGTGTGTGTGTGTGTGTGTGTG
>JAVLVB010000003.1:5211394-5236320 GCA_032876305.1 Orestias chungarensis
ATGAGACCAAAATTCAATTTCATGCTCAGGGGAGACATTTGTAAGCAGGGGCATGGAAGCTGGTCATTGATGGGAAAGCTTGTCTGACTTAAGACCTAAACTGCAGCAGGACAGTGACCCTTAGCATGCAGCCAGAGCTACAATGGAAATAATTGGATAAAGGTGTATGTAGTAGAATGGCATAGTCAAATCCAGACTTTGACGAATACTTGAAAAATGCTGTTCACAGATGGTGTTAAAGCTGGGAGAAACATCTTGCAACTGTACCTGCAACAAAAGTTGTTTTCCGGTTATTGAATCAAGTTATATGTTTATCATACTTTTGAGATGTTTTGTAAATCAATTTAAAAACATATATATATTATTCCTCAAACACTTTACCACCATGTACCACATATATATGGTGTAAAAAATACACTTGGTATGTTACAAACTGGATATTACACTAAGAGTTTTAACAAAGAGTCCTCATCCATAATGGTTGTTTGCTGAATACAGCTAGAATGTTTCAAACTACATTAGACTTGCTCTGAATCATTTCATATGTTATTTATTTACTGTAAAGATACTGAGAATAGTCACAAACATTTCCTAAGTTGTTAAGTGCAGCCTTTTTTCCCCCTGAATTGCCTGGGTTTTTTCTGCGTTTGTAACATTCACTGTGGCAGATGGAAATAAGGAGCTGGGGATGCCATGTGTTGGAGAGCAGGAGCATGTCTGCTTTTGGAGTTAGCTGTGAAGGTAATTGACCCATGCAAGTTAACTGCAGGCAAACAAGATTTCCCTCTGCTTATCAAAAATATGAATACATCTTCAAGTAAAATAGTCATTAAAAGATGGATTGTTTCCCCTCTTTTTTTTGGAAAAATTTATTAAAAACCCGGAAAGCATCCGGAAAATATAATTGGGATTACTTTAATTGAGTCTATCTGAGCTGCTTTATGTGAAGCTCTGTTAAGAATGAAACAGCCATGCATGAAGACTAAGCTAAAATTAAAAGATATAATTCAAAATACGCTCTATTGTAGAACATATCATAGAATCAGAAAGTATAATGGCATAGCAGGTTTACAGAGATAGGCAGAGTATAAATACTATAACAAGAAAATAAAGAAAGGGAGCAGAAGGGAAGAAAAACATTTGGGGTTCAAAACAAGAAAAATCAGGATGTTGGACTTGGAAAATGCAGCTAAGGAAAGCTATGAAGAGGAGAGGTTACCAAGTTTGGGAGGAGTAATGGGGGAGGAGGTGTAGGCGGACTGGAGCGATGAGGTGGAGACTGATAATTTGTAGTACACCAGCCCAATGAGGGATAGGCTTAGCTATCATCTTAGACACAAAAGACAAAGGGATTGCATCACCCTATCATTACTTATGACTTCTTGTAGGCAGTCTTATCCCTCCCCTAATCTCATGTTCATTTGTCCTCATTTTATTTTGTGTCAGCTGACCCACTGCATCCTCTGCGTATCATTTTCTGTTGCTCCATTGCAACTCATTTCCAGTTTTCCACTTTTGGTTCTCTCCGTTCTCTTCTTTCAGTGCGAAGCCAGCTGGTTGACTGTGTGGAGCTGTACGACCCTGGTGCAGCTGAGCATACCTAAACTGTATTAGGATCCCAGCATCACTGCAGAGATTAGGCTGCTTGAATAGTGCGGCTAGCTTTAGATTGTGTGTGGAGAGGGGGGATGGCAAGTCAAAGATTTTCTTTTTTTTTCATCTTCTGAGGGTTAGAGGGCAGGGCATAGAGAGGATGTGTTTGAATGGACTTAATGCTGTGTTACTGTGCACTTAAGGAAGACACCTGATGTCTCCAGTGCAATCTTCAACAAGCTTCAGACATGGAAAAATTTAGTGTCACCCTTGGTAAACTGCTTAGAAGACATTCACATTTTATTTCACACAGTTTCTTATATTCTACTTCAATCTGAAATAAATAACTTGGTGAAGACAGTGGTCTAGTAGGGTTGCAATTAAAATAAACCCCTAAAAAACCTTTGAAATGAATCCAACTGTATCAATGTTTTCACTTTTTAGCTTTTGATATTCCTAGTACATCCTACCAAATGCTTTTTTTTAGAGGATGAATCGAGGATAGGATACATGGGTCTATTTCTGCTGCCTACTAGATTTGAGAAACAAGAGATCCTGATATGCAAATGTGTGCTTATCTACAACCTATAAATAATTAAAATACATTAAAAAAATGCCGAAACTTTCTAATATATGTAAAAAATGCAGCGAAGAGTGCATGTTTTGGCTTTTAAGGATTTTCTAAACAATAATTGACTGTTAACATGCCAGACAGTTTTTTCCCTCAATTTAACTAGGATTATAACTGGTGGTCAGATAAGATTAAATATGAACTTTTCAGCAACAAAGAGTACTGGGGTTGGTATAAAACAAGAAATGAAAAATTTTCTAAGCCATAAAACCACGGCACTCGAAGAAAAGCAAGCTGATGACCCCATGATGTGTACAATTTTAATTTATAGGTGTATTAAAAAAGTACAATGTTCGTTATATTGTCAACTTTCACAAGATGACATTGTAAACTCATTTTAACCCTTTCTACAAGTCTTTCAAAAAGGTTTCTGTGTCTGTCATGTAGCTTTAGTCTCCACATTTTCAGACATGTCTTTGTTTGTATCCGGACCTCTACTGCAATGACTGGCTGAACACTTCAGTGTTGTTTTCTGCGGAGGTGGCAGGAAGCAGACGGATGAATCCCATCAAAATGGCACAATGTAGTATAAATATGATTACATGCTGCTCAGCGAAAACAAGCTGTGGATGACAGAGCAGAGAGAAAACTATAGCAAACATTGTAAAGCAGAGAGGAGATCAAAGGCGTGTAAACTGGGTAGAGACAGCATGTCAAGAGAAAGAAGTAAAAAGAACACTGGAAGGAAGCAAAAGCTTAAAAAAGAAAGTCAAACAAAATGGAACATAATACACGGACTGATAAAAGCTCCAAGGCAAAGCCACAGGGGGCACCAGCTACAATGTGGTATGAATAAAACAGGATTGCTGTTTTGTGTGATGCTGTGTCATGTTTGCTGCGCTACAAGTGGAAAGCATCAAACCATGAAATCAGAGAGGAGGTTGTGATGTAGCTCGGTGCTCGATCTTCTCGAGGGACGGCGGGGGGGCTCCTTGGTGACAGGGCAGAAAACAGTCTTTGAGCTTTCCCTCACCCTTACATCATGGCTGTGCATCTTTCGCTTCGGTTTGAGAAGATTCCAGCCACTCATACACTGTATTGGTCTCCACGTCTAAATTTAGGTGTATTTGTTAATATAAGAAGATCTAAGAAATAGCTTCACTTATGCTTGCACGCACTTAAATGAATGTTTTATTCATTTTACATTAGTCAATTAGCAATATGGCCAAAAAAATTATATAACGAGTTTTTAAATATGTGTTATTAATTCAGCTCTAAACACTTTATAAATCATTAATTGGTGTTTATTATGCATTCATTAAGGGTGACAAAGACATCATTTGACTGTTTTACAAATGCAAATTGTGTCTACAAAGTAAAGCTTTGGCTGAAATATAAAGTCTGGTCATTTGGTGACTATTTGGTAATACACCTTTTAGGTTTGTTTGTTTATTACCCTGAATTAATGCTTAATAAACACTTATTAAATAATTTACTAATTAATTAAATATGTATCGAACCTTTTATTAGCCATAATTAAGGGGAGATTTATTTTAAAGTGGTAGGTATTTCCTTTTAGTTACAGCTAAATTTGTTGATATCTTAACAAAGCTTTGCAGATTAGTTTCTAAACTCTGAAGAGTCTTTGGATGAGAGATCTGAGAAGTTTCTTCAATTTATTATAATATAAACTATTAAAAACTAGTTTTAATCTGAGTTTGACATTACTTTGCCAGAGTGTAACAAGAAATTGTGTCCAGGTTGTTACCATTTCACCCAAAAGGTCTGGAAATGTCAGCTTAACATTAACAAGGGATAAGAGGCTGTCAACCATAAAGCTATGAACAAGAAAACTGGAGGAATCAGGGCAAGGCTTTTAAAATTTGAAAACACTGTACTGTCAAACATGGTGGTGGCGGTATTATGCAAAAGGAGTCTTTTGCTTCCAGTGTGTTTGAGTGTATATATGTATTCTTTACTTCAACATGTGTGAAGTAAAGATAATTTGAAATAAAAGAAAAAAATGTATACCAAATACTTGTATTTTAAACATTTTTAAGTTCAAATAAAGAAAAGCAAAGTGATAAAACTTCTGGATTTGAGATATTTTTGTAACTATGAAAGAGAGAAATCATATATTGTTAAATTATTGCTTGCGTATGAAATACTGGGATATACTGGGAAAATATACAGACAAAAAATCTTGTAAAGCTTCAGGGTAAGTTTAATGGAAAAGTGGTGTTTAATATCCTTGCAGCAGTCTTATTGCACACTCCATTGTGTTAGAGGATGTCTGGGCTATTTTTGGATTGTGTTACACTACAGCGCAGTAGTCTCCTCTTGGTTGGAGCCAGCGCTGCTAACATCATGCTGAAAGATACTGTGGAGCTAGACTGGGACAGAACATCAATAAATTCATTACGCAATTAAGTGTCCTTTGAGCCTTCTTACAGCTTCAATGTTTGGGGACTTCTCAGTGGTCAGTAAAAAGATCGTACTTTCTTGCTCACTCTGTAACACCCAAAAAACCTTTACAAAATTAGATTCTGACACAAAATGAACAGTTGTTTAGAAAGATGCTACTCTGTAAAGACTTAAATTAAATATCAAAGTGTTTATTTCTCTCAGCTTCTTTAATGATCATCTTCTCTGTAATGAAAAAGATACTTACATACATAAATGTGTGTGTTTGTATGTATATATAGTGAAAAAAATTAGGGGGTATGTTATATAATATAAACAGGGTTCCTGAGGGCAAATATTTGATGATCAATGAAAGAAATCAATGCAGTTTTGTTGGAGCATTGATCCCAGCAGCAATGACCAGGATTTAAAAATAGCTGAGGGCCGTTTGGTTGAACTAATTTGGACTATAGTGTTTACATTCGTCTCTTTATTGTTCAAAGGCTCTTTTTTGTCCTCTTTACTCTGCATTTTTTTATGTTAAAAGATCCGCTGTCATACAAAATCCCTTTTAAGTGGGTCTTTTTCATTAATAGTATGACCTTTTCCTAACTGTGTAAGACCTGTGCAGAGATTGCCGCGGCGCAGAAGCAGATACAAATTCCGCTGCAGTGTCTAGCAGAAGTATTCAAAGGTCCTTTAGGTTTGCTTTATTTTGTCATCTTCCAAACACAGACCTCACTGTATTTTCTTTGGGTATTATAGTTGAGCAAATAATTATTGATTGAGTTTTGATACAGCAAGAGTGTTTTTGAATTGTAAAACTGCTAATCTGTTCACACGGGATTGTTCAACCAAAATTATTAATTGTAAAAAAACTGCTGCAGAGATGCATTACTCAGGTCAGAGAATATGTTTGAAGGAAATAAATGTAAGGATGCATTGCAAAAATCTTTTCATAAACGATGAGTGGAGAGTAAAAAAATAAAACTATTTACCTCTCAATGGTTTCAAGCCCTCTTGAACTCTCTCTTGAAACTTATTCTTTAGTTGTCTAAACTTGACTAGACTTTGACTTTATGCTGTAGGGGTGGAAGACTAACTGTGTCCCCCTTTTGGAACCAGGTGGTGGCATCATTATGGTGTGAAGAGGCTTTTCCTAAGCAGGCAGAGGAAACCTGGTCAGAATTTATGACTCAATGCAAAATGGCTCAGATATTTATTTTTAGATCTTTTTCTTTTCGCCTCACATTTGTTTGTTGTTGTAATGTGATGTTAAAATGAGAGATGAAAAACTGTGCAACACAGGTACTATAATAATTAATATATTATTGGCTATAAAAATAAATTAAACATAACTCTCTAAAAGTTTTTTTTGTATAAGTGTTGTCTAACTTAAAACACAAAAAACTGCTTTTTCTGTTCTTTTGTAGGCAGCATTGTTTACCTTGGAATGATGGTTGGAGCTCTCTTCTGGGGAGGGTTGTCTGACAAGGTGGGCCGCAGACAGTGCCTCCTCATTTGCATGTCCACAAATGGATTCTTTGCCTTCCTGTCATCTTTTGTCCAAGGATACGGACTCTTCCTTCTCTGTCGAGTTGTTGCTGGCTTCGGGTAAGTCTGATAAGGTGAAGGGTGAGACTCATTCTTGTAAATTTGTCCACATCAACTCTAAAAAATGTCCACAGAGGCAGAGATTTCATCTATGTGAGACAAATGTTGTGTATCTGTGTTTTACAAAATTGGTGCATATTCATTTGATCGTGCTTTTAGATCCTAATAAAGCATTTAATTTAAGGATTATTGATCTAATTAAACTATACAGTAATATATTTTTATGTAGAAAGTGGGCCAGCTACATTCAAGAAAAGAGTGAGTCCTCCACCCTTCATCAGGCTCTTGACACAGACCGTGATTTATTATGTTGGCAATACTGCTGTTCGTTAAGAGCTAATTCAGTAATTGCACCTGCATCATTCTCTCCAGAGACTCTCAGAGTAATTGAAACAGTGGCTTGAATGTGATGAATCCCTGTATGAAGAGGAATCCTTGCTCAGGATTATTCTCATGTTTTATGAAAAGTGGCTTTACAGCTAAGGAAAAAAAAAAAAAAACCATTTGTAGTTTTTTTTAAATTTTTATAATGTCAAAGAAACACAAGACAAATAAAATAAAGCACGTGCTACAGTAGGTTTCAAAAATGTATGAAAAACTATTATTAAGAACTGAAGTTTTAGGACATGAGAGACCGTAAATCCAATTTGATTAACAACTTGCTAATGTACGTTTCAAGATCATATGCAGTTTATAAAAGCACAAGAGTAAATCCTTAGTCCCTAAAATACAAAATACCTCATTATATGTCTGGCTGTAACTCATGCGTCATCTGTAAATGCCATAGAGCAATGGCTTGAACCTGAACATTTAAACTCTTAACTCTGACCTTGTTTTTTCCGTTATAGACAGGGACGTTACTTGGTTTGAGAGACAGGGGTGGCTTAGCCCCCAGAGGAGGTAATATATTTCAGGGCACCTACTAAGCCTTTGTTAATCAATTCATTATTTTAAGAGCATCACACCTTGGGGACACACTTCTCTCCATTTCTATTCCATTTAAAAAATAACTTTCATTATTTAATTGCTTGCTAAAGCTACTTCACCAGCTAAACTACAGCAGCTAAAATGTGCTAAAATACAAAGAAAAAATCCTCTGAATCTGGACTCCCTTCCTCACTCTCGTCCACAGCCTGCCTGTCTTCCTGCCTCACCCTTCATGTAGTTCAAAAACAAAAACACGGTTAAACCCTGAAGGTAAGGCGAGGGGGGGTTTGTAGTGGAGGAGAGACCGCGCTGAAGTGACTTGAGAGTCATGTTTGCCCTCTAGTAAATAGGGCAGATGGTCATTATTGTATAAATATTCTTGTCTTTACTCTCTACACCGTTCCAGCTCATGAAGCTATTTTCTTTGTACGGATCATCTGATCACTGCGCTGGTGGCTCTGCTGTTTGAAATCATTCCGGTGTTGGCGACACTGATGACGTAGATCTAGTTATATTCAATTACATATATGATTTCATTCGCCCCCCTGCTCTCAGGTAAAACACTCGTAAACATAGAGGATTTAGCTAAAACTAAAACTGAAGATGGTGGAATGGTTCTCCAAGGACAGCGCCAATGGGGCATTTACATATGAAAAGGGATCCATCAGTTGTGAAAGACTGTTGGACTTGACGAAAATTCTCGTATCTCTGCCCTTTCTAGCAAATGCAACCTAATGACATCAAATTGCAACCTAATGACATCAAATTGCAATCTGTATATGCAAATGAAATCCCAACTCTCTAATCCACCTCGATAACTGTACGGAGCTTGAAAGGAAGCTCGCGCTGCACCGCCTGCTGACGTAACGTTTGATACGGAGCCAATGAGGAATATGAATCATAACGATAATAATAATAGCTTTTAACAATAAATAAGCAAACAGAAACTTGTGTGCAGATTAACTTGCGTTCTTAATGGCTCGTGTTCAGTGCTTTACAGCATTTATTTTTGGGATAAAAAAAGAAAATATAAAAGTAATTTAAAAGATCGGCAAAAACTTAGGGTGGCTATGAAATATGTTAGGGTGGCTCCAGGCACCCTAAAATGGGGCTGTTAATTTCGATGGTTAGAGACATCATTTCGCATCTGGTATTTAAGTTTTTACTTAATACCGTGTGTATATGCATCATTACAAAAAAAAACCTAACCCTATCCCTAACCCTAACAAAAAACAAAACAATATTGAATTTGCCTCCCTTTAAACACTGTCCCAATCTATCATCACCTGTTTTGTTGGTTGCCTTGCAAGCTAAGTATATATATAAGTCGCGAATATACCATTTGAGTATCTTAGTCCCTTTATTGTCTCTGAAGGAGTTATGGAACAACTAAATGTGGTTATTTCTTCCAGCTGCTTAAGTATTTTTGGTCTAGTTTGATTTAATAAATGAAAATATAGTGTACTTCGCAGTGACCTGCCTTTTATTTGGTTGTACTTACCATAGATAAGCCTGGTATGGACCAGAATACCACTTTCTAATGCCTAAAAGGCAAATAAATGCTACTTATTATTGTGTAAAACCTAAAATTGCAACATAATATATCTATTGATAAGGGCAATGTCAGTTTATTTTGTTCTAAAATGTTGTTTTCCTGGTTCTTGCAGGATAGGAGGTGCGGTGCCTATTGTTTTCTCCTTCTTTGCAGAGGTGTTGTCCAGAGAGAAAAGAGGAGAACACCTCAGCTGGCTGTGTATGTTCTGGATGATCGGAGAGATCTATGCGTCTGCCATGGCCTGGGCCATTATACCACACTATGGTCAGTTAACAAGTCCACTCAAATGAAGAGAGCCATTTACAGCCAAAAAATAATAATAAGAACAAAAAAAACCGGATGTGTTGTTTTCTTCTAAAGACAAGCAGCTCATTAATAGCAGAAGGTAAAAAGTCTTTATTGGTATAATAAATGTTAAACATGAATAAGGCTGCTTATTATGTCAGCCATGCTTTAAAGAGTTTAGCAGTACACAATTTAACTTGAATTGTGTCTGACTACAGTTGCAAAACGGCCTCTGTTCTCTCCACAATAACAGGCAGAGATGCGTGTTTTCTCTGCCATATGAAGCAATCACTTAAAAGCTCTAGTTGTCACCTCAAAAGGAAAGGTGAAAGTCAGGAGAGGGACATACATGGTTATTAGAAGACGGGTTAGAAGGCTGTAGCTGTAGACTGCAGTTCTATACATTTCTTTCATTGAATCCTGGTGGACTTAATTAATACTTTAACTATATCTTTCCTTTTATTATCCAGGATACATTTTTAAATTTTAATAAATTGATGGCAATACACATGATAACATGGTACCTGATGTCCCTTGCTTTTACTGGATGCTATCTCCTCTTCCTTTGTTCCCTCCACAGCTCCCTGTCTAACTCCATCCCTCCTTTTATTACCCCTCCACTCCGTCTCTGCAGAGTGTTCTTCTTGATCAAGCATAATTAGATTTTTCTCCTTGCTCTAATAGGACAAAGCTACATCTAGAAGTGATTTATGACCAGCCTATGCTTTAGCCAACCCGTGATGTCAGTAAGACAGGAACGCAGTGTGTGCGTGTGTGCTCGTGTTTTCTGTGTGTTTTGCGCATTTGTGTGGTCATGCACTGTTACACAATGCGTGGATGGGATTTTATGAGCATAGCAGGCACACAGGTCTTCCTCTTGGAAAGTGAAAGAAATAAAATCTGACACTGGACGAGGTCAGTTGAGTTAAAATGCACGCACACAAATGCACGCACACAGAGAACCACTAATAGAGTTTTAGTTGAGGGCTTGTTTTATTATATCCTGCCTTAGCTTTGCTTTCACATAGATTGACAGAAGCACACTCTTAAACAAGAAAATGACACATTTTTACGAGGTCACAGTGCTGTTGTTGCCTTATGTGCTCTTAGTTGTAACACTGTGACTTTGCTTCTAAGCTCTTGTGGAAGAAGCAGTGTGTACATGTTTGCTGACCATGATCCAACTGCACACAGTTCAGTTCTATTTTTTTTTTGTTAAGTTACTGAAAGAGATAAACTCCAATATATATTTATACATATGATATCATACCATTTTAAATGTATATTAAACATAAGGGATTTAATCAGCTATGAATGTAATTATTTTCTAACAAATGTGCTTTGAACAAAATTGTGTATATCTTAAATGATGTATATTCTTCTCTTGACATAATGCAACTGACACATTGCTGCTGGAACTGGATTACAAATGTCACATCCACCTGCATAATATGTTACTTAATGTGAGTACTTTTGGCTCCACAGACATTTCCAGGTTTCTCTGATGCCAGTGCTTCGCCTCGGGTCATATAGAATGGATTCCTGATTGTCAAAATGGATTGTTCGCCATGCCCAGTAGTTAGATCTCATACTATCAGATCAACAATTGGATGAATATTCTAGGACTGGAATTGTTTCTTCTTTTCAAGTGCTTCGAGATGACATGTGTTGTGAATTGGCGCTATTAATAAACGTACATATAATTCAAATTCGATTTGAATTGTATAAATTCAATTGAATAGATGATTCAGATGTTGTTGTTTGCCGGGTTGTAGATCATAGAAGAAGATTGGATCTGTTTGTTAATCCATTTGTTCAATTTAATTTTATGTATCCATCTCAGCCTGACATGGGTGACTCAGACATCCTTAGACAATGATGAGCGTAATTCCTAAAATGAGATTTCCAGTAGTACGTGGGGACCACTAACACCCAGTGGCAGGAAGCTGTGAGCCGCTTCTGGAGCAAAGACAGTAACTGTTTAAAAATTCTTCCTTTCTCTTTTTATTACTGCATCTGCATATCTATCGGAATCACTTTAACTATATTTACCAAAGAATAAAAAATTACGAGATGCTCAAGATGCAATCAGAAACTGTTTAAATTAAAATGTGTTAACAGGGCCTATCTTTGTTTATGCTGAAGTGGGGTGGTACCTGTTACCTACAGCAAATATTTTTCAGCTAAAATGTAAGTATTTACATGACGACAGGGACTACCTAAGATTCAATAGCCTTAGAAAATAATGATGGATGCCAGAAGAATGCATGTTTAGCAGTGAATATTGTTGTCAACACAGGAAATCTTAACTGCATACTGAGGTTTGCATTCAGCCATTTTATTCAATTATGTTTTACCAGGGGCCCGTTTAAATGCTACAGTCCACAAATTTGAAGACCCTGGCCATATAGGAACACATAATAATTGTGCTGGGCTTATAGTTGTTGTAGAACAACATTTTACTGAGGTGATACATACAAAAAATCTAAACCTCCCCATATTATAATGATGCCAATGGCATGATCGTGGTTGGTTCTTGATATTACACGGCAATAATTTTTGGTCTAATCTAACAGGAGCATTATCTTCTTCTATATATCTGCTGTGTAAACAGAACTTCTTATGGTCTTCTTTACACAATGTCTTACCTGCTTCTCTTGCACGAAGTTCAGATCATTAGGGTGCCTATATTTGTTACTCTAAATACATCTCTTTGAGTTAAAATGTGTTTTTTGTCTTCTCCTCCTTTAATGGTCTCCTTTTCCAGTTTGTTTGTTTAGGTGGAGATTCAAGTTAAGAATTATGCCTTACTCTTTTTTTTTAGATGATGGATTTATCATCTCTGTGAGATGTTCAAGTGTAGTCTTCACAATGGCGTTTGTTCACTATATCATGGAGTGTAGTTTGGATAGGCCCTAATACAGGAAACTAAAGGCAGGAAGTTAATGGAGGGGTTTTAATTAAGAAATTAGAATATGAAACTTACAAAATCAAGGAAAACTTTTGGTGCGATAGCAACTGAGTAGAATTTGTTAACCGTGATGAACCAAAATGAGGACCGAAAATTTCAGCCAGACACAGCAGGAAAACTTGAAAAGATTTAATGCTAATAAGTCAGGAAAACACCAGCAGAACCATTTGGGACCTCTGAGGAGGAGAGGACGTGTTAGTGGCTTGACTGATTTAACAGTGTGAAATAAATTGTACAAAAATGCAACTAGCCTTCCCAGAATCCGATCCAATCATAGGACACTAAATTCAGTTCCTCAGTTGCTAACATAGTTGCTGTAATGTTGACAAGATGAATGAGTGACGTCACAGGAACAGAATACAAATTATTAAGAGCCTTTACTGTGATTGGGTTGTTTGCATTACTTGCTGCTTCATAAACTTTTTTGTGGAAGATTTGATGGCATTTTTTTGGTGGTATATACTGTACATCAACCAAATACAGTTGAACTGAACTATATTGTGTATATCACTCATCCACTGGTGAAAGGTCCAGAAACATATAGTGGTACTATTAACATTATTTGCAAGTCTTAGTGTGCTACAGGCTTATCTCAATGCATTTCAATATTATTAAAATATTAATTTGTGTTAGTAAAACAGTATGTAGATTCATTAAACAGAGGTTGTTGTTTTTCAAGCAGCTATCTCCCTGTGCATGCGTGGGTTTTCTCTGGGTATTCCGGCTCCCAAAACATGACTGTTAGGCTGATTGGGCACTCTAAACTATCCTTAGGTGTGAGTCTGTGTGTGTGTGTGTGTGTGTGTGTGTGTGTGTGTGTGTGTGTGTGTGTGTGTGTGTGTGTGTGTGTGTGTGTGTGTGTGTGTGTGTGTGTGTGTGTGTGTGTGTGTGTGTGTGTGTGTGTGTGTGTGTGTGTGTGTGTGTGTGAGTGGTTGTTTGTCCTGTATGTCTCTGTGTTGCCCTGCGATGGACTGGCGACCTGTCCAGGGTGTACCCCTGGCTCTAGCCCATTGTTAGCTGGAGATAGACACTAGCAGACCCACCTGACCACAATAGGGACAAGGGTGTAAATAAAATGGATGGATGAATTATGATGCATCTCAGCTAACAACTAACAAAATCACAAGCTTTGAGATTAGATATTGTATCAGTCTGATAAAAGAAACATAGTTTAACATGCAAACATAGGCTAAATGGAATGTAGGTTTAATACCTGCTTAAAGGTTATTATACAACATATCAGAACACATCTAATGCACCTTTATCCATAAAGAAAGCAAAGAGGTGTCAGCACCACACTTCCTACTGTATCTTCTGTCCCCGTTGGTGATAAACTTCCCTCTATTTTTATTTCATGCTGAAACTCTGAAAGAAGTAAAATTTAAAATTTTAAGCACATGTTTTAAAAAGCTGTAAACAAATGTGAAATACATTAAATGCTTCTCAATGTGTACCTTAAGGAATAATGCAAAAATTCCCAGTTAAAGTGTACATTATTCTGTATTTCAAATACTAAATATACTAGCAAACCATTAAAGGAATATAAAAGGTTAATGTCTTTCTTTTTCTATGTATTACAATTTTTTTCTTACAATATTTATAAAGTCTTATTAAGGATCAAGTGGTGGTCCTTATTCATGTCACAACCCTCACTAACAGTTGTTTTTAGCTGGTATCAAAGCCGGATTTTAACATGCTGGAGGATTATTTCCAAACCAGCCGTTTTCTGCCAGATCCATTAGCATTAACCCCCTCCCTACCCTGGGCTCCCCTCCTACGCCTGTTGATGGATAATGGTGCCTTATTCCCTTTGGAGCTGTATCTCCATGAGCCACGATCTGTGGAGAGACGTAGGAGGTCACGACAAGCATGCAGGGCCCCAATTTTTCTGCATCAAGTCAAATTTTTTTTAAACAGTGCAGTCACGAAGAGCACTCAAAAAAAGGCAGCGTGTGGCGTTCATGTGACTGTTCATGTTGAACTTTGTTCTTGGTGTTTTTGCACCTAATCACACATTGAATGGGTCCACGGATTAAATGGGGCTCACTGTATGATTTAAAAGTTTTTGACAAGACAGCATATCTACAAGCTGATGTGGATTCTAGGTTTTACTTCATTTGTTGTTTTTACAATGCACCAAAAAGGAAGTAAAACTTGTGGAAAAAAAAACAAATTTCATGCTTTTATGAAATTTGGTACACTTTGTGGAAGGATTTACATGGTAGAAATACAAAAAAGGGCTCTAAAGCTGCAAAAATAACGTGTATAATTTATGACTTGCAAATATATTTCAAGCGTTTCTGTGAGTGGGAATGTGACATGGCGTATAATCTGCGTTAGGTTATCCATATTATTTATATCTGTGTTCTTATTTATGGTTAGAATGTATACCTACACATTTTTATATGTGCCAGTGTGTGTGTGTGAGTGTTTTTGTGTCCCACACACACACACTCATTGCATGTTGCAATGATTAATGAGTCTGGAAAAACTGCCTGTGGGCTGAGATCAGGTGCAACAAGATTTAACTCAAGAGAAAACGCACATTTCCATTCCTACACATTCAATTAACCCGCCGCTGTGTTTTTTCTCTCTCTCTGCCTTCCCTGCAGACTCATTCATCTCTGAGTGTTCCCGTCACTCTGCTCAGTTGCAGAGCGCATTTAAATGCCACATATGTATTTAAACCTGTTTTGTTTGTGCTGTGTTAGATTGACTCTAAACTTGAAAACTATAGAATAATATGTGCAGAACATGGGAAGACATTTAGCTAATGCTTGGTTTCAGCATATAAGAAAAAATCAAATTTCTGTTAGGTTTATACACAAAAGTTTTCAACATTGTGACCCCGTAAGGTCTTTTATAACCCCTACTAGTGGTCTTTCTTCAGTAGTAGTTTATTGTGAACTTTGGAACCATGTTAGTTGTATTTTTTACATTAACTTAGTTATCCCACATGTTTTATTCTGTCACTCGTCTATCCTGTTATTAAGCTCTGGATTGTTTTGATACACCTTGTTTTAGTTTTCTGTGTTTTTATTTTGTCTGTGGTTCCCGTTGTGATAATTTAGGGCGATTTGATGAGACCATGTAAATAAACTGAACCGAACTGATTTGAAATGTTACTGTTTTCTACAAACTGCAGGTTGGAGCTTCAGCATGGGGTCAGCATACCAGTTTCATAGTTGGAGGGTTTTTGTTGTTGTTTGTGCCCTGCCGTGCGTGTGTGCGGTGGTGGCTCTTACATTCATGCCAGAAAGCCCCAGATTCTACCTTGAGGTAAGGAACCCTCTCTGATTTACAAACAACCTATTGCTCATGTTTTGGTGCAACCTATTACATTAAGTTGTTAATTTCCAACACAATGTTGTCCAGAACTACAAATTTTTTTTTGGGTCAAATTGAAACACAGTGAGTCATGCACAACTGTTAAATAAGTCCTTCAGTCTGTTTGGAAAACACAAGCAGAAAGAGATCTGTGACAATAGGTTGGCTGCTGGAGGATCATTATCCTTTGATGCGAAGTCAACCACCACTGTCGTGACTCGCTTTGCTGTGATATCAAAGGACTGTATTCACGTACAGTAATTGCTGATGTCAAGTTGTTGCTGCAAGACGTGTGCGTCCGCTAAATGTTTCGCATCTTCCTCGTCACCCTTTTTTTTCTCTCCTTCCTGAAAGGTTGGGAAGCACGACGAGGGCTGGATGATCCTCAAGCAGATCCACGACACCAACATGAGAGCACGTGGGCAGCCAGAGAAGGTCTTTACTGTGAGTGTCTGTTGCGGATGTTTCACAGTGTCGGCTGGGTTTTCCTATGCTTAAGGAAGCAAAGAGGCTTATTTTCTGCCACCACAGGGACAGTTTTGAATTCTTTCACCGTGCAGGATCATGTCTGAATTATGAAGAGGTCTAAGAGCCGTTTCGTGTCATTCAGACTTATTTGCTGCACGAGCTGCACTTTGGGAAAGCCGCTTACTAAAGACAAATTCCTAGAAATGATTCTGCACCACATTTTTTTTACTGTTGTCTTAAATTCAGCATCATACAAGGAAGTAAATATACTATATAAAAATCTTGGAAATTGTGTAACTTGTTCATTTGCTCTTATATCCAACCCTACTGTCTAATTATAAGCTCAAACGTTGGTGACGACATGGATGCATATGAAAAATCAAAGCAACATTGCACAAGCTTGGACTTAACTATAAAACAGTAAATAGTAATGCTGAATATTATACTCGAATTTACAGGTAAACAGAATAAAAATCCCAAGGCAGCTGGATGAGTTGGTTGAAATGGAACTGGAAACTGGAAATCCAGTTTCCAGAGGTTTCTTCAGGATAAAAGCTGAAATACGTGAGGTAAATATATTAGCTTATCATCCTCTTTTGTGATCTCTTTAAAAACAATATAAGTTTTTAAAATGATCTTGTTTTGTTTTTCCCCTCACTTTTCTTCTTAGATATATCTAAACCTCATGAAATGCTTCAACTACCCTATTCAGGAAAACATGAAGCGACTGGCCATCGTGTGGTTCACACTGTCCTTCGGGTAAAAGGTTCTTCTGACCTGATCTTCGTTATAGAAAAAACACATCTTTAATTCTTCACACTTCTGTCATGCTGATGACAAAGTGAAAAAAATTGTATAGTTTCAAGATCAATCACAGCTTGTGGGTCGATAGGGATCCATAAGTAGATTCAAAAATACATAAAGATGAAACCAATCTAATCACGTTTCAAAAAATTGTGTTCACCAGTTTCATAGAACCTGGTTGTCTCAATCTAACCTAAATTATACTTGGATTTTAATTGGTACTGAATGTGTTGCAATAGCATTCTCTTTGTTATTTCAGGTACTATGGTCTGTCCGTTTGGTTTCCAGATGTTATCAAACACCTTCAGGCAGATGAATATGCCTCCAAAGTGCAGATCCACAATAATGAGCGCATTGAAGACTTCACCTTTAACTTCACCTTGGAGAACCAGATTCATAGAAATGGCATATTTATTCATGACCAGTAAGGACTACAGGAGTAATATATGCAAAACCTTTAAGAGGTAGTTTAATTTAAGTATGAGTGATATCAGAAGTGAACTAAGATATCTTTTTGTTCTGATACAGCTTTGTCAACATGAAGCTAAAGTCTGTCACCTTCATTGACTCCACGTTTCGCAACTGCTACTTTGACGATGTGAAATCTGTGGGTTCCTTGTTCAAGAACTGCACTTTCATTGACACTTTATTTTTTAACACAGGTGAGTACTTTCCTCTTTTTTTGTAAAGATGCTTTTTAACTTCTACAGGTTATGTGTAAAAAAAGGGAACCTTCACTATTTATGCACATAAAAAGCATGACTGTCCCTATTGACTTAACAACAAAGTTGTTGCTGTGATACCAGAGCAACAGAAGAAAAATCACAAAATTCTTCCAGCACTGTAGGCATCTGTGGGGAAAGAAGAGGAAAGAGCCTTCAAATAAAATAACCATTTGATGCATTATAATTCTTTCTTTCTAATAAAACAGACCTTTTCTTTAAATTATGTCTTAAATTACAATTAAAGGGCCTAGAGTGGTCCGGTTCTTTTCTAAAAAAGGAGAAAAATCTATAGACATCACTGGATTCTGGTGAAGTTAAAAGGTAACACAAAGATACTCCTTAAAGAGATTATTCTAAGGTTGATCCAGGTGTGAAACCTGTTTGGGGGTTACTTTATAAGCCACCATTGGCCAAAAATGCTGATGATTTACAGTGGCTGTTTTTTTCCTTTGTCAAGCAAAGTTAACAATTTATTTGAGCTGGAAGTATAAGGCTTATAATGAGCAAAACACTAACTATGATGTTAGAATATTCTCTCAAAATGGATAAACTGGATGTTTTTCTAAATCTTTGGGATTTTCAAGGTATTCAGTTTATTTTAAACAAGGATGAACTTGTGTTTAGGAATGTGTTGATTTATGTTTGATCTGGACTATTACTGAGTGAATAAATGAGCTCTTAAACAATCAAATCTTTGATTGTTTGTTTGCTTGTTTGTTTCTTTCTTTCTTCCCACTGCGGTGTGAGCTGAAGAAAGGAAAGCAAAGATCCCCTTTTCTGTCTGTTGCACATTTGTTAAAGGTGCAGGTTAATCTAAAATAATCTAATAAAAGAAACTGCAATACCAAATGCATGTTTAAATGATGCTTACAATATTATGCTTTAAATATTCCTGTCTGAATTTAGGTGTGTTCTTTCTTTCATCCAGATTTTGCTTCTATCAGGAATCTTTATACATGTCCCCAGTCCAAAAGGTTTCTTTTTTTTATGTATCACAAATGGAATCTTTCACGTTTGTAAACAGGAACACACTTTTTAACACAGAAACATGTTTGATCTGCTTTAACACCAGTTTTTACAGTCACTTTTAATGTGCCGCCATTCCTACCCGTTACCAAAAATCAATTAGCTTTGCGTCATTATGTCTGCAGATATCGATGAATCCAAACTGATTGAAGGCACAGAGGTGATCAACAGTACTTTCACCCACAACAAGAGTGGCTGCCAGATGACATTTGATGACGACTACAGCGCGTACTGGGTTTACTTTATCAACTTCCTGGGAACCCTGGCTGTTCTTCCTGGTAACATCGTGTCTGCTCTTCTAATGGACAAAATCGGCCGCTTGTCCATGTTAGGTAGGAACATGGGTTTGATGTATGATTGTTTTTTCACTACAGTTTATATTTTTAATAATACAACAAAATCTTTTTTCAGTCTCTAGTGTAAATAATTCCATGTATTTATTTTTTGGTCGACTCTGATTATTGAAACTATTTTTCTACTGAACTAAAATCTAAGCTTTGAGATGTCTATTCTAAAACACAGACTGTGTTGTCTTTAAATCACATTTTAACAAATTCAACAGTATTCTTAAGTTGTTCGTCATTTTTGTAAGTCTTTTGTCTATACCCAAGTTTTAACCCTAGATGATGCCTTGAATTATTTTTTTCCCTAAGGATTCTTACTGTGGTGCTTCCACCATTGCACTTCACAGTTTGGTGTTATCAGGCCATTTTTTTAAATTTAATTTAATTCAAATCTTAAATACTTTATTACTCCGAGAATAAGATACACTTTCTCTGTAATTCTTATCATCCAAGTTTCTTCAAGGAGTTGCTGTAGATGCTTATCGCTGTGGGCAGGAAGGATCTCCAGTAGCTGTCTTTATTAATGCGGTTGTAATTAAGCCTCAGTTGAAGATGCACTCAAGGTTGTTTATAATTTTTTTATGTTATGAAGAACCTCTCTTTCCAACACCGTTTCTAGTGGTTCTATACTACTCACCAGAATAGAGCATGGAGTCGTTATCAGGTTGTTCAGCCTGTATAAATCCTTGGCTCTAGTGCCGCTACCAACACAGATTACTCTTCAAATAAATGCACCAATGGTCATTATTTTCCAAACACTTAGTCTTTTCAAACCACAGCATATGCTTCTAAAACAAAATATTTTTCCCGTTAGTTAATTTACAAACAGTAATCAGGTTTTTAATGTTGCTTTTATATTTTGATGAATTCTTTGATGACACTTTTATCAGCTTAAGCCTGCATTTAAATCTATGGGTTTTTCTTCTGGTGTTTATGAACACATTTCATACTTAATATGTTTAGTTTCGAGACAGAAAACACTTTGTCTTCCTGCACAGCGTGACGAGAGGACATTCCCGTGTTCTTTATCCTCATTTATAAGTGTTGAACAGATGAAGGCATCTGTAAATTATACCTATTGATGGTTCACAATACTCTTCCTGATGTTTATTTTAAGTGGTATAACCCAGGAGTATTAAAGTTTTAACTTAATTTAATCACGTTTTTTTTTATTGCCTCAAACATTACATCAAACTCTTGGCTTGATGTAATGGTAAATATCTGTAAAATATCAGATTTTTTAACTGTAGATTTTGACAGTTTAAATGTTGACTAAATGAACTGGTTTAATTTGTGAACATCTATCAGGCGGCTCCATGATCCTGTCTGGCATCAGCTGTTTCTTCCTGTGGTTCGGCACCAGCGAGTCCATGATGATTTTCATGCTGTGCCTTTACAACGGCCTGAGCATTTCAGCCTGGAACTCCCTTGATGTTGTCACTACAGAGTCTTTCCCCACAGTCAGGAGGTTCGTTATGATGGTCACTCATTAATAGAGGCAGATAAATACAATGTTACTATTTCTTAACATTTATTCTCTTTTTCTTCCTGATAACGTCTCTGTAGAGGAACAGGTTTTGGTTTCTGCAATGCCTTGTGTAAGCTCGCTGCTGTGCTGGGGAACCTGATCTTCGGCTCTCTGGTTGGCATCACCAAGGCCATCCCCATCCTTATGGCTTCCTCTGTACTCGTTGGAGGGGGTCTAGTTGGACTGCGGTTGCCAGACACTCGGGCAAACGTCCTAATGTAACACCGTCCTGAAACCAGTTAGCTTTGATAAGTCCCATGAGTTCTCAAAAAGGCCAAAAGAGCTTTTTATAAGTGGCTTGGTTAGTCCTGAGTCTGTTTATTTTAAAAGTGTTTAATGTACAAGTCCTTGAAAATGGATTAACATTCCTTTTTTCATGTTTTTGTCTCATTGTACCAACCCATAATTTATTTTTTTAAACTTAGGTGAAACACTGACTGAACTATGTTAGTGAAGCAATAGGATTCATGGTTTTAGCTACTAAAAATCTAAGTCAAAATCAACAACTAATTCTTCAACATCCCAGCAGTAATAAGGCAGGCGGTTCATAAAAAAAGGTTTTCAGTCGTGATTTAAAATAACAAACAGTTTCAGGTTTTATGGAGTTTATTGCAGGTCTGAGGAACATAAAAACATAAACAACAACATTTGAAAAAGCTCTAGGGGTAGCAATGCTTGAGCAAAATGCTATATTTCTATTAAAACCACTAAGTACAACTTTTGGAGGCTCTACAAAGTTGCAAATGGCTTTTCCTTAAGGTTAACAATTGTTCAGGATTTATTTGTTTTTGATCGATTCGCGCACCAGTAACAACATTGCACGTCAACACCTCATGATGATGGAGGTTCATGTCTTTCATTTTTAATTCAGTCTTATTAAGATGGGCCAGATGGTGTGAAAAGTGAAAAACAAGCTGTAATGAGCGCATCAAGCTGCTATGTGACAACCCTGGAAGCTCCTGATCAGACAGAGAGGACTCGCTGACAGCTGGCTCGACTACGGGGCCCGAACCACAAGCACTGGACATTCATGCGGAAAGTTTTAAAACAGAGATGAACAGTTTTTAGCTAAGCAAAGATCTGACATATTAAAATAGGTTTTTATTAATCTGGGAACCTGTAGTCCTTTGTATCCTCCTACATGATTTTTAGTCAGGCTAAACCGGCCTTTTGGGAAACCAAGCCATTTGCATGAAGCCAACCTTAAACTGAATAGGCCATAGTATAAAATATGTTTTCGTGTACCAATATATGTGTGTACTGTTAAACATAATGTTTTACTGTCAAAGGTGGAAAGACAAATAGTTGTCTAATTCCAAATATACATTTTTGCCATGCAACCTCAGAGCTTGTTTTCTGAAGTAGGTTTCCTGGTTGTCACTGTGACCCTTCCAGCCATTTCCTTTCTTTTGTGGAAATAATATAGAATGGCCTTTTAAGGATGTGCCTCTCCTTGACAGGAGTAGTCGGCCTATAGTCCAGCACTTTCCAAAGGTTTTAAGAAATGGACAGAGATTAAACCCGAGAGTAAATGGATACACCTTGGTTCTCAAACTGTTAACTATACAGTATGAAATATTTGCCCCACGGTTAAAAACAAAATTAAATGTGTATAGTTTTTAAATGTGCTTGTTCATATCATTAGTCACACTTTTTACTACTTAAAAACAACAACATTAGCACTCTGTGATAAACCAAAAGAAAGTATTCTGTAATTTTAGGTAGAAAGAAAATTTTACGTTTTTTTTTTTTGTAAATATCCAGAAAAACAAACATATAAGAGTTTGATATTCATACATATCTATCTATTTAGGTCAATTCTTTACTATTGGAAAAATAAAGACATGTTTCTACAAGCTTTGCACATTTTAAACTTTCACAGGTTGGATGGAGCTGGATTACTCTGCAATCAGCTCCTTTGTCTTCAAATCAGATCCTATTTGTTTTCATATTCCCCCTGAAAAACCTCAGTAAAGCATCATGCCACTACCAACATTTTTGATAGTGGCTGTTGTTTAGTCACATACACACATAGTATTTTACATGTAGGTCGAAAGGTTACAAAACCGTCTTATCTTACCAGACGTTTGCTGTGCTACCTCCATTGCTTTTGAAAGTGTCCAGAGGGAAATTCTTTACACAATAAAGCTACTTGAATTGCTGAAAGGGTTTCAATATCTATACTGAGAGGTAAGGTTTTTTTGGACAGGTAAATTGAAATGCTTAATCTCCCCCTTAGCGCAGTTTGTTTTTGTATTAATTGCTCTAGGCTATACACCAAAATAACACAAAAAAACCCCCGCCTCCTTCAGAATATATTGGTACAGTTTAAGGCGAACTCCAGAGTGGTTCGTTTGCTGTTCGAACGTGATCTGTCCTTGATCTGACACAGCTCCCAAGTGTTTACTGCAAGCTCCAGCCAAACGCTATCTTAGTCTCAGGTTTGCGTTGCATTGTGGGATGAGGTAGAATGGACAAACAGATGAAATAAAAGTTGTATGAGTTTTTGATAAAGTACACAGTTTTAAGAAACTTTCAAGGTGTGATGTCAAAATCGAGACTATTCTGACAATTTTTTCTGAAACACAAAAAAAAAAAACTAACTAAAGGATTAAATTCCCTGTTTTTAATTAGCTCGAAACAGATTCATTCCCTGTATTATTGTTTGGTTCTCCCTCCCTGCACACATCTGACCAATATACTTTCTCCTATTTTAAGGTGACCGTTTAGTTTTGCTTGTTTTTGAACAGAATATCAACAAATTCATCCCACAAATATACTAACTATGGGAGTAAAAACACTGTAAATCAAACACAGATCAATTAATTTCAATTGCCATGGGATTTCTAAAGAGCCAGGGTTTCACTGTATTTAATTTATGGGTATGAGGGTAAAACGGATTGCAGTACATGACACATACAAATATTTAGTTATAAATAAAAAGGTCACTGACCTCACTGTTTTTCACCACTTTGTGTCAGTTTACCTATTAAAATCAACAAGGTTTTTTTTCGTGATGCGTCAAAATATATAAAAATGTAAACTGATAGTTGATAGTACGTTGTTATTGGTGATTTCCCATAATGTAACTTTACAGACATGAGGAGCTTGCTATTATGTTACACTATTCTGTTTTTTTTCTCTCTATACTGAGATCTCTAACACAGAGGTAAAATACTGACAATTAAACTATATAATGGTCATATTGCGATTGCCATGGTTTCGTAACTACAAAAACTTACATTTCAGATGTTATTTTTTCTCTTGTTTGGAATTTTGTGTTAGACTAATATATTGTCTGGATTTAGTTTAATTTGCTGAATTTGTACCTGTGAACTCTGACTTCCATAGTCCTCCATTTCCTTTAATGTCTTCGTCTTTGAGGTATCAATGCTTCAGATGAAGGCCCCAAACAAATTATTCTGGCTCACTCATTTCCTCAACCCCCAACAACTATTAATTGTGTGGTTTTATTTGTGCAACCTTCACATTTTTCTCTATTTTGCAAATTGGGTAGAACCGACCTAGTGAAGTTCTGTGCTTTTTCTCAGCCTATAGCATTTGAGCCCCTGTTTTTATTTAACCAAGAGTATAACAGTTAACAAAAATCTAAATAAAAAGCAATCATTAATTACTGCTATCTGTAGCATAAATATAACTTGGCTGGTTGCGGAATATATTAAAGGCAAAGTGACAGATCAGAATTAAGGGATGTTTAAGGAAAAACTAATATCCCCTGTCTGAACTGAGGAGTTTGGTATAAAAGCTACATGTACTGTAAATGTGTGTGTGTGTTCACATGGAGGGACAGAAACAGAGCAAACTGTGTGTGTTAGTGGTGTTTCTCCACATGGGTGAATGAATGTAAATATTCTGTACATATCAAAGCTAATATATGTAAATTTCTGCGTTCATTTTATGCAAGCTTCCTCTGATTATTATGTTCCCTGGTGATAGTCCATTTATTGTCCTGTATCCCTGTTGTACATCTGTGTGTGTGCGTGTGTTTTCACTCGCTATTGCTCTGTGTGTGCGAGAGCAAACGTGCATGTTTGTAAGACTTCCACCGAGGTTCATTTGTTTTAAACGTTTGTGTTGTTGCTGTAAAGTTTCCTGGCAGAAAAGTGATGGCAACCTTTTTTTTGTTTTTTGTTTGTTTGATGGTTGAAGGAAAAATGTGAATGTATCTCTCTTGTAAGTTATGTTCATCTAATTTATGAAGGTAGTCAAACATATGTGTCAGTATTATTACAAAGGTGGAGTGTGAACTGTGTATTCAGAGGTTTAAAAAAAAAAAAAGAAGTGAATAATTGCCAAACTTGCCAAACGAATCCCTGCATAAGCTCAGGGGACACTGGAAAGAAAGGGATTGTAGTCTGTGCTGCTTTTGAACATATGCAGTATAATAAAAAGTTATGCTCTGTTCCACATGATTCTTTGCTTTCATTTTACTATCATAACATGGTACAATATATATAATAAAACATCTGTTTTTATATTTGCTGTCTTGCTGAACGTAGCAACTTCGATTTTGGCCAATACATCTAGTTTCTTAGTTCACCTTTGCGGTCTACCCCCACCTTTGGCCACCAGATGGAGCCAGATCTACACAGCCGCGTCAATCATTTAATATCGGACAGAAGAAAATGCAACCAGGAGTTTTGGTTACACAGCAGGGGTAAAAACAAGCCTTAACTCCAGCACATCATAGCCGGGTCCGTTTTAAAACTTTTTTAGATTGTTTTGGGGAATTTAGTTTTTTTAATTATTATTATTAGAGAGAGA
>JAVLVB010000003.1:5236420-5301687 GCA_032876305.1 Orestias chungarensis
AAGAAAGCGCGATGTTGCAGAGGCCGCGCTATGGAAGTAAGTTTACACGTTTTTCTGACGGATTTTGCTGCTAAAACGCGCTGAACTGTGACTTTCCTTGGGTGGTTGATCTGACACATGCGGGCTAATGTCAGAGGGATGTTTGATGAGCAGCAGGTGGTTCATGTGCAGCTGACAAAACAAAACAGCTGGATGTTTCCACGGCACATCTGTCAATGGGTTTTATTTATCTAAAAGCAAATCAGAAACAAAACCTATGAGGACAATATGTGATGGGTGATCAAAAATGAAAGAACATTGATATGTACTTTCCACATGGTGTCCCTGAATGCACCACTATAGTTTTTACCTACACTTTTGACACGTGAAAATAACCAGTATTCCATCATTTCCACACATAAGGCCTTTTTCTCATAGGTTAACCATTAACACTAGACTTGTGCTGCTCCAGCTGACTCCCAAGAATGCAGGTTAACTGATAAGATTGTTTAACAGAGTGCAGCTTTGTAACACAGATCAATACACATTAATACTGACCCCTTACTTAATGCAATCTTTGACATAAAGTTTTTTTTTCTTCTTTTTATTTAAAAAGAATGCAAAAACAAAAAAAAACCCGTCTTATTAAGTTGGCTTTGTCATGTGTTTTTAACTTTACAGCATCGTTATGGGACAAGTCACTCTCAGGAGATGATGTCATTGGGTATCTAATTAACTGTAGTTTATGTTCTCCTTTTTGTCATCCCTCCAAAAACCAAAACATCTTTAGAGAAGGGAAACCACTGCAGCCAAACTGAAACATTGCTCATAATGACATAAGTCAGATAATCTGGGAAATAACAAAAGTAACAAACCCATCCTGATGGTTTAATATGACACTTGGTGAAGACCGGCTCTTCCAAGAAGTGCTTGACCGATTCACTATAGATTTCTTAGAATGGCTGCTGCGACTATTTGTTGCAATTATTTTTCCAGCCATGTCATCCGTACAGCTGGGCTCGTACAGGCAAATAATATGCAGATAACCGGGTCAGCCCTTTCAGCCAAGCGGCGGCAACAGTGGGGGCAGGACCTGCACATGCGCCGCTTGTCCTTTTCCCCAACACATCAGGATTGTATATAAAGCCTCTGCAAGGACTTGGCAAGTGGATGTCGCTGCAGGTGGGCGCCATAATTTTACAGGGAAAAACCTAGAGAGTTTTAAAAGATTCGGACTGGCCTCAAACAGGGTTTAATGTACTTTTTTGGCCTTGTTTTAAATTCCACATCATTGTTGAAGATAAAATGCACACAACGGAACAACAAACTGTGAATGTAATAGAATATGAGTTTCAGTATTCTTTACACATGCAGCTTGTGACGTGTGTTTATTGTTATGCCTCTAGCATCAATATTTTGTGGGAAATTCCGTTTCAATTACAGCCTTTGGACACGGACCTTCCTTACCGTTATTCAATGTGTAACAGTGCAAGCTAATTCAGACTGGATGCAGTAAAGCAGTGTGAGCTACATATTTCTTCACAGATCTTAAATGTCTGGTCTGGATTTAAGGATTAGCCTATGTCTGGAATTTTATTTTCCATCAGTGTTGACTGGTTTCATGTGGCTACTCAAGAGAAGCATTACCACAGCATGATGTTGCCAGTACAAATCATTTTTAAGGTGGTGTGCACTTTTTTTTTAATTACTGCGAAAGAAGCAAAACATAGTCTGTATTATTTTACTGTCAAAAACAAAAATAAAGCGAAGCATCATCTTACGTCAACTTATTTTCTACTGAAGCAACACTTAGCAGTTTTAAACGAATGAAAATCATAAAAAATTACCCTGTTTTCCACATGGAAAATTATTTACTTTAATATGATGTACTTTGAACAAAAGTGCACTTGAGGGAAAAATAATTTTTTCAATATTTGACTTTTTATGTTTGCTTTTTTTACGGAACCTAAAACTGGGTTTGTTTGTGCCAGGTTGTCAGAATTGGCTGAGAAAGCTCTCCTGCTGCTCGTATGCCCTGTGTCTATGATTGTTCATGTGTTCAGTCAGACGTAAAGGGATTTAATTGGATTAAAATTGTTGGTAAGGCGTTATTTGGGGGGGAGGGATGAGTCCCAGTAATCTGCAGGTAACAGGCAACTCACAGCTGAAGCCACAAGTCACAATGGCGCCCGACCTAGGTTGTCTCAACTGACTGTCATGTAGTTTTTCATTTCATATATGCAGCTATATGTATTAAGGGTCATTTATAGTTTTGTTTTTCTTCTATGTAAATAGAATTTTAATGGACCCCAGTAACAGTATGTGTAGTTTTAGTGCTGTGTAGTTTAAAGAAATAAACTTTTTAAGAGAGAATTGCTGTGTTAATATACTGACAGATGTTAAAACAGCACCTTGTTTTACTCTTGAAGTAAAAGTGTGTACAGTGTGAAGATGAAACAAACGACCTAAAGCTGCTTCTGTTTTTTAAACTAATTGGAAAAAATGCCAAATAATATGCCAGTAAGTGGAATTTGCTTTCTTTTCCCAGCCATTGAGGATGATGAGAGGCTCTCCGCGGAACAGATGGATGAGAGGCGGCGGCAGAACATTGCCTATGAGTACCTGTGTCACCTAGAGGAGGCCAAACGGTATGATATGAGGGAATAAAAGGAGAAAGACTATAGTTAGTCTATTTATCAAGCTCTATTCATGCTGCATTTTTCACCACACAATAAGACACAACACAAGTTTTTAACAGAAGAAAAACCAGATAAGTATCATGGATGAGGTTGGGAACACTACAAATACACCTTGTTACATACCAACATACACAGTAGTCGAAATCCAGATTAAATGTATATATGAAGTAAAGGTGTGGTGAAAAAAACAAAACCACTAAACATAGAAAAGGAACTAACAAAAATACGTTAGCTGAAGCTGTTAGGAAACTGTCTTTCTCCATAGTGAAATTGAATATATAATTACATGAATGCAATCATAAAAAAGCCAGATTACATTTTGAAAATGTACTCAAAGACCGATACCTTTGGTTTTGGGAAAGGGTCTGTGGTTTGAAGCGATAATTGTACATGTTTATAAAAACTACTGTTGTTAAATTTAAGGGCAAAAGTGGTCATTTTCAATTCTAAGAACACTTTCTTTCTTATTGAAGTACAGGGATGGTTCACCTATACCATGACAGCTGCCCCTCAACTGGTTTATTTTGAGTGAAAAGTGACAGTCATGATACAACATTTTCACTTCCGATATGATACTGACATTGTTCTATTGCCTGATACTGATATTGACCAGTACAAATTTGGCAAAAATTATGCACAGTTTTATTTCTTTTATAGTCTGAAATGTTAGAAAGGGCTTGATTAGATGATAGTACTCAAAGAGAGAACATGAGTTTACAGCAACAGACATCGCTCCTACTCATTGCTTATTGGTAGCAAATACTAATGTGCTCATCATGTGGGCTCTGCATAACTGATACAAGCTGCTATATAAAAATGTTGATGCGATTTAAATCCTGGACAGCTTGTGTTGGGGTGCTGATATCGGAGATTATGGATGCAGGCTAATATGATCCAATATTATTATTATTATTTTTACTAATATTGGACCGATATTCAGTGGTGGCTGGCCAATAGAGGAGTTTTTGTTCTTATAAAGTGTTTTTTTAATGGTGTCTTTGTTTTCATTTATGTAAATACTCTAGTGTGATACCTTAGTATACATTTGCATTTTTGGTATACGTGTATTTTGGAGTTATAGCCCCGTCTGGAGAAAACTCCACCAGCCACCAATGCTCTAGGCTTAATGTTGTAAAGGATTTGAGGGCAGATCTGAAATTGCATGGGTGGGGAAGGGGGTTCTGGCAATGAGGAAAAATTATATATATATATATATATATATATATATATATATATATATATATATATATATATATATATATTATATTGTTTGAAGGTTTGGAAATAATGTCAAAACATATAAACCCTTTCATTCTGTTTAACATAAAATCCTTCCATATGAAATTCTGATTTCAAAGAAAACAAAAAGTTTTTATTTAGAAAATTTTTAACAATTTTGGTAATTATCGACCTAAACCAGGAAATGTTTAGTCTGATTTAATGTTGGACATTGAGGGAGACATTAGGCTCTTTTTCCAATCTAAAATTCAGAGATGCTTTTAGGAGAACATTAGTAGAGTTTTGGATTCAATATAAAATTTATTCGCTAACCTAAGTGACATCAAACTATTTGATGGCAGAAACGGGTACATCACGTTTTTTTATTTTATACTTAAACATGTCTCACTTATTTTTATCAGAAAAAAACCTGTGAGTCTTTCTGGTATGTCTGAGCGAAGCTCATACGAAACCACTTCCTGTCTTCTTTACAAACGCATCCTACTTCACAGGAAGGAACAGGAAATGTGCTTGTGCTACTTCTGTCACCCGTATTTTTCTGAAAATCCCTCTTAGACAGATTTCTTTTAACCTCTAGATAGATTGAATCTTTCTGCAGCCTAGTGGTGATTTAACAACTATTCTTTTGTTGGGACAGCTCAACTTGCATTGACACTCTAGTCTAGCCGACCTACATTATCTGCTTATGTCAAGGGATACTAAGGGTTTACCAGGGCTAAACTGAGCTGATTCAGGTGTCCATTTAAGATTATGAAACTTTTTATAGTTTACTGGTTGAGATGTAACGGCATTGCTGAAAAAGGAAGGCAGTAGGCGTGATGAAATGCCAAGGCTAACCTCAAGGTGACCACATTCATTTATGTTGCCTTCATTCACTGCTGCCCTTAAACTCAGGTGCAGTGACATTCTGCCCTTCTTGTAACTTGTGGAGGGGAACCTGTGCTGTGGGATTAAAACAGCACCTTAATAAAGATATAAACAACAGGGAGGAGAGGTTTGGGCCCTGGACTCACAGGTTAGAGGCCTTTTCTTGAAAGTAGGATTTTATAGTTGGTACTGTTATTTTGCCAGTGTAGTTTCTGCTGACAAATTAAATTTTTAATGGGATTTTGTTGCTTAGTTTCTTTTATCTGACAGAGTAACCATAAAAAACCAGTTTAAGTCTTAAATCAAACCAAAATGAAAGATTAAAGTAACACAGATAAAATCTTGGTATGATGTAATGCAGGCTTATGTTTGAAAAAAATGTCCTTGAAGTATTTGTCTTGATTAATTCACTGACTAGGCTAAGTATTTGGACAGCCTAAATCTTTTTCAATTTCCTGTTGGGCAGCAATGTCAGAAGTTGTTGATGTTCCCAACATTAAATGCGCTTTAGCAACACCCAGATAATGTACTCAAAGACCGATACCTTTGGTTTTGGAAAAGGGTCTGTGGTTTGAAGCGATAACTTTAGATGTTTATAAAAACTACTGTTGTTAGATTTAAGGGCAAAAGTGGGAATTTTCAATTCTAAGAACACTTTCTTTCTTATTGAAGTACAGGGATGGTTCACCTATACCATGACAGCTGCCCCTCAACTGGCTTATTTTGAGTGAATTTTATTTTGTTGATGTTCCCAACATTAAATGCGCTTTAGCAACACCCAGATAATGAAAGAAGAACTATCTAAAACTGATACAATGTAAGTCAGTTGCATTACACAATATTCATCTATATTTTAAAAACATAAAACAATTGATTATTTTAGACTTTTGCTTAAATATCTATTTAAGATCTTACAACCTATATTTGTCTGGTCTTTTTGAACTTTGTCTATATTTCACATTTGTAGCTTTATTAAATTAAATGAAAATGACATAAATGCCCTCATGTTAAAGTCACAAAGGTTTCTCTGTATTACATTTTTAAGTGGTTGTAATACACAGGCACTGATTAAAGTTTGTCAGGAAACAGCTACAAAATTTGTACAGCAGATTCACTAAGTCCCTAGTTGGCATAACCTCTAAACAGTTTAAAAAATATAGAATTAAAACCAATTTCAAATGATTTCTGTGTTAGATGCAGAAACTGTTGAGAAATGCTGTGTTTGCAGGAGTAACGTTGTTAGATAAATCAAGCATAGATGGGATGGTAAACCAGTTTGAAACTGTTAAGACTGTATTTTTTATGATATGATGAAAAGGTTTATGCGACTTAAATCCAAAAGATGACAGTAAGGCATCATTGAGGCATCAAGCTGGTTGCTTCCATTGGTGGCTGCTTTGCAGCTGGCATAATTGCACAGATAAAGTTTTATATTAAGCTTGTTAAGATCTTTAATTGTTATAAGACTTTTTTTATTGCTTAATGTTTTAGATTTTTAACTTGTTCCCAGTTTATAGACACAACCTCCCAGAGGCCGCACATGCTCTGTCCCACGAGAGCTTTCTAAAAGGAGACTTTGTACCCTCACTGGAGAGTAAACACGTGATGATTTACATTTGTAGCATTTTTTGTTGGCTGTGAACCATGATGACCTAGTCATATACAGGTCCATCCCAAGGGACCTGAACAATATTTCCACTTTACAACATATGCAGATTGTCTCTGATGATCCTAACATTTAAAAGTATTACAGAAAGTTGCATAACATAGTTAAGTGAAGATCTGAAGAGATATCATAAGATATATATTTACATATATTAATGGCATTGACAAGTTTCTTTTTTTAAAGAACACAAACAAATATTAGCCCCAGTTTTAGCAAAAGTTATAATTGAATCCATAGATGAGAATATTTTTCGTATTGCTCTAAGATTGGCCAAAGTCAAACCTTTACACATCACCCACCTACCTAGTAATATCCTCCCAACCATCTCCAAAGTCTTTTAGAAGGTCCCAGTCGAGCTGCTTGTGGGGCATCTGCATCTGTTTCTGGGTTAAGAAACAGATTCTCCACTTAAAAGGTTTGTTGCTTTTTAATTGAATAGACTGAATCCAGCCTAGATTGTGGAGGAGATGTGGGGAAGGTTTTTCTTGACCTGAGCAAAGCTTTTGACAGAGTAAACTATAAATACTAATAAGCAAATTAAGTCAGTATCCTTGAATACATAAAAATATTGGTGCTAAAAGCAAAAAGACGGCCAATTACTAACAAGGACAAACACTGAAATTACTTGCGGTCTCCAGAAAGTTTTAGTTTGCTTTCCACTTTAGATCTCAGGTTAAACAAAGACAGGAAGGCCTGTTTTTTGGGGTTGTTGTAAACACAACAACAAGCCTGTCCTGCTGCAGGGGACAAGTCATTCTTTGTTTTAGGTACAGGAAGCTAAGTTTCACTGTAGAAGTGTCTAACCCATGCGTTCCTAAGTGGCACTGTCACATTCCAATCTGCATACTGTGTCTTCGTATTATTGACTGTCATCACCATTAAAAGAAAAGACATTTAGAAGATTGGTTTGAATTGGATGCTGTTTTTCATTTGTTATTTATTCATTAATTTTTTTCTTATTTTTTATAGGTTAGGTAGTTGTTTTTTTTTGAATATGGAGATAATTCACCCAAAGACTTAAGTTCATTCGGAATCATCTGCTCATAACACACTGTAAAGAAAATGTGATAATGTGAGTCGAATAGATAACATGTATCCAGAACAGGTTCCTGAGAGGCTTTTTGCCATTAATCAGGGGTCATTTTTTATAAACTGACTCACCGCAGTGTTGAACCACATTCCATGGAAGTAGTATTTAAGCTCTTTATTGACTTTTTTTGAAATACTGAACTACAGTAAAAAAAACAACTGACAAAGCAACAATTTAACAGGAGCCATTTGGGTTGCATTTCTTGTTTTACTATATTGGCATAATTTGCTATTTTTTTCTGTTTTTCTTAGAACTGTCCTTTATGTTTTAAGACTCAGCTTAGTATGTATGTCCTACATAACTTCCAATCGACCCTAGTAATCAAGCAATGCAAGTAAGTTCAGCTCCTTGTTGAAATTAGTTTTCTGTCTAAGGTAACCCAGCTGATTTCTTCATGTTATTGACTTGCAGCCTTAACCCGCATGTGGTGACAGTGGACAGTGGCTGGAGCTGTGCTTGCAGCAGTCTCTTGTACTGAGCATACATGTCGTGTTGAAAGAAGAAAAAAAGCCCCCGTCTAGACAATAAAACAAGACCAGACAGAATAAAGTTAAACATTTAAATGACAGCAAATAATGCAATCGATAAGACGTTGGGGAAAGTAGCAGGAAAAAAAAAGTGGTTTGACCTCTAGCAACCTAGTTAGGTGGATTTGAGGCCTAGTGTTAGGAAGTAATTTTGGTAAAAAAAATAACAGCATAATAAAGACCAAGAAGCACATCAGACAGGTTAGAAGTAACATTATGAAAAACCTCAGATCGGAGCATATTCTTGGCACAAATGTTGGACCTAAATGAAGTTGAGAATCTGCGGTAAGAAGAGTAAGACTATATTGAGACTCAATCTCACTGAGCCACTTGCCAAAAAAAGAAATGGCCAAAAACCGTTGTTTGTATGTATGCAATATATACAAGTTTTAAAAGGTTCTCTGCTCCCCTCCTGTTGCCTTTTACATTTTTGGTTTTAACATCACAAATTAAGTGTTAAATGGGAAAGTAATAGTTTTACGGAGCTTGTTCTGTGGATGAAACTGCTTGTGGGGGTCTAAATGGGTGAAGGAGCGTTTTTATTTCCTTTCGCCCAAAACTTTCAAAAAGTCTCATCTTCTTCACAGCCAAAGTATTTGTTGAATATGTATTGTGACAACTTGCATGACATGAAAACATCAACATTGCATGTACAAAACAAAAGCAGACTTTCCCTCTCGGTGTAGTCATGCTTTATGAGTCAGCTACACTGCTGGTTGAGATAACAGGCCATTTGAACGCTTTATTCCTCAGAGGAGCCTGATGCGCACGTCACTGGCTTTGATTTAAAGGTACATGGTGGACCTTAAGATGCTGACACAGATGTTTTGGTAAACTGCCTATGAGCACCGGCACAGCCTTAATGAAATGAAACAAAACAATTCTCCCCCTGCGTGGATGTGGGAGAGACGGCTAAATGTGGAGGGATGTTTGATTATCTGGCACGAAAAAAACCAACAAATTGGCTACATAAGCAAGTGAAGTCCCCACCAAAGCGATACCTTGTTAAGACTTGGTGTTAAAGTTAAGACTGAGGTAAAAGCTGAAGATAATTGCTAACATGCTTGCAAACCACAATGATTCACCATACTTGCAAATCATTCACTATTTTTTGGAAGGATCCCCCCCTCCCCCCTGGTAATTTCTCTGGAAATACTTTGGCAGTGACTGTGTCCATTGAGCAGCTGCTAAGCTTTTAAAGGAAATGACATCAAGTTTAAGTGACGTAAACGACTATAAAACTGCTTAACCTATTCATATTTAGATTTTGTTTGTTTGTTCACATTTTATGGATATTTTTGTGCTAGAGACATTCGTTTGTACAATTTTTTCATTCAAATGCAGTAAGCTCAAAGGACTGACTGTAAAAGTGTCTGCAGCCTCCTTTCCAAAGCATGCAGGGCTCTGTGTGGGTGTGTTGTCTACAACAATGGCCTTTTCCCTACACTAGCACTTTAACAAGCTGTTTAATCTGCTGCAGAATGAATCGATCATGTAGATTGTTTTTTGAAAGCATCAATTTGTATTAGTCTTTTTCACACTAAAAAAAATATTTGGGTTTAATTTGCCTTTTTGGTGTAGCTTTTGTAATTTGGTTTTGGATGCACATGCTTAAATTTTCCAGTTTTGTTGGAACACAAAGGGCAACAGGTGCAGGAAAATCTAATATTGACTTGTTGACTACATGGAGGTAATCGGTTGCCAAATATCAGGGAGCTGGAATGTGTGGATATCAGATGGTTATTTAAAAACTACCTACTAGCTGTAGAACTACTTGGAAAAAGTAAAAACAACCTTTAGATATTCATACCGATTGAACTTTCTCACATTTTGACATGTTAAAAACACAAGTTTAATATATTTTGACATTTTTATGTGAAGAAAATAGAAAAAAATTTTTTTTTTTGCAAATAATCTGTGAAATGTATTTGTAATTTATCACTATGTGCAAAGCTACTGTATCTGTCTTTTCCAATAAAAGTTGGTATTTTCCAATCACAGATAATAGCCAGATCTCCAAACAGGTGACTGAAATTTGGCCATTTACTCTTTGCCAGATGGCTCAGACAGTCGGATTGAGAGATTTTAAGGCAGTAATTCTTAAGGAGAGACTCAGATTTTGAATTTCATTTTAAGTTTATACTTTAACTACGCCATTTTCACACATGAATGCTCTTTTATATACCCCAGTTAATTGTAGCCTTTTTTTTGTATATTTCGAGCTGTCGTTTATCTTCCCATTAACTCAAAAAATCTTGTTTAATCTTCATTAACTTGAAATACATTAGCCAATGGTTATTACCTTACAAACAGTCCTTGGCAATTTGAACATTGTGCACACTGATCTTGTAATGACAATATATTTGTCATATAATGTGCAGCTCTAGTGGTGCATTAGTTTTATATCAACTTTCATTCTGGTCTCACCTTATAAGGAATACCTTTCTGTATATCCGATTTTAATAGTGGATCTTAGCCCGATAGCAGCAAAAATAAATAAATACAATAGGAATATATCGGCCTGCATCCAAAATCTACAATATCAGGACTCCAAGAGAAGCAGTGTGTTCCAACATTATGTCTTTGCCACAATTTGGATTTAGCTGCATTTAGAGCCGAGTCATTAGCACAGCCTTAACTAACACATGAATAGATGTTGTTTGTTGTAAACTACTGTTCTGTGTTTGAGTAATATCACTTAATCAAGCTCTTCCTAACATTAACATCCAACATCCACACTACAAAATTTATAAAACTATTCAGGATTTCTGTCTGTCATATCTAGAGAATATCGGTATGAAGACTAAAATATTGGTATCATATCGGAAGTGAATAAGTTATAGTGGGAACACTCCTACTTCTATGTGTTTACTGTGCTATCTCGGGCTTGTGGCAAAATTCAAACTGAATTTCTCTTGACTTCCTGTAAACAATAGCTTTTCTTTCCCTGCTAAGTCTTGCAGCTTATTAGCTATTGTTGGGCCTTTGGATTCTGTGCAGCTCCTCCAGAGATCTTATGTCCTTTTATATACACTAAATGTGCCTTGTTTAAAAGATGTTGCTTAAAACCCTTTGCAATGGTGTTATTCTTTGCAGGTGGATGGAGGCCTGCTTAGAGGAGGGGTTGTCCCCCTCCACCGAACTGGAGGAGGGACTTAGGAATGGCGTTTATCTTGGAAAACTTGCTAATTTTTTTGCCCCTAAACTGGTGTCTGCAAAAAAAATCTATGATAAAGATCAGACTCGATATAAGGTAAATTTTTTTTTCTTTCTCTTAATCCTCTGGAACTAATCAGATTTAAGATAACTTCAAAGTTTTACAACATAAACCTGCAGATGTTCTGCTCAAAACTTTTTAAGATGTTTCACTTTGCAATCGAGTATGTTACAGTTTAGCTCTAACTTGACCTAAAACTTAACCTAAAACTGTCACACCAGCTTGACTGGTTTTCATGTCTCAAATTAAACGATACTGGTGCACACCTTCTCTTTTTAGTCCTTCACCTTTATGAGATACTTCTGTGTCTGTCCTCAGAGCAAAGGGCTGCATTTTAGACACACTGACAACACAGTGCAGTGGCTCAGAGCCATGGAGTCAGTTGGCCTTCCTAAGGTAAGAAGCTGCTCTCTTTTAAACAAGCGTTTATAGGAACAAAGGCATTAATGCACGTCTGTATGAATCTGCTATTACAAAATGACCAATGTAAAGGCAGCTACATTTTTATAAGCAAGTCACGATCCACATTTAATATGAATAATCTGAGTCATGAATCTGAGGCCTGACTAAAGGCTTTGAAGATGTGCTGGCTGGATTGATTTTTTTTAACCTACGGAATCATGACTTCCTTAGTCGTGGCGTCAGCATAACATCTCCACCATAAACAGTGTTGGTGCTGAGGTGCCAGCTGGTGGACCACAATTTCCCCAAAGCTGTATTGAAGTCTTTCTCCATGTCCTTTCCAAACCCCTCCTATGCATGAGTTTTTTCCCTTGGACCCATTGGTAAATGCTGCCGCCCTGGACATTCACCAAGCTCTAGCCATAGCTCTGCTCTGCCATTAACATTGAAGACACAAAATATGACTAGCTTGCACTCAGTCTCATACCTCTCTGGGATTTGTTTAAGCCTGCAAAGAGTTCAAGCCTTACTGGAAGTGAGAGTTGAAGCCCATTCCAACAGGGAACTCCACCAGGTATTCCCTACAGACCATCACAATAATTCTGAGCCTGCCAGGTTTGATTGGCATCCTCAACCACCATCAGGGAAAACTTAACAAGTTGTCCAGCCACAGATCAGGTGAAAGACGTCAAAGTTGATCATAAAATCATGGGCTGATACCAAGAGCACAGATAAACACCTTTATACTTGAAGCGGTCTTCATTATATACAATCCATGACAAGCACAAAGATGAAGTAACACACTGCTTGGTTTCGGATTGGGCGGTAAGAAACAGCCACATTGAGTTTGAGACCATAATCTGAAACCTCAATTTGAGACTCCTCTCTCTGGATGAGGTCCTGCCTACAAAGGGAGTACTTCCAAGTATCTCAGGGGCTTGTTCATGAATAATGGAAAAATGGTTTGTGGAATTGACATATAAATTGGTGCGCTGCCTGCAGTGGCAGGGAAGCTTTACCAAGAGCCAAAAAGAGCCAGAAGATAATTTAATCTGGTCATTCTAAATTCCTACCCTCATCTAAGGTCACAAGCACTGGGTACATTAAGAGTTTGCGGGTCCAAGCAGCCATATTAGTTTCCTTGGTCTCTGTGCTTAGGCTGCTTCCTCTGCCACTTGATCACAGATTATCTGGAAGACAATGGTTAGATGGACTCAAGATCCAAAAAGAGCATGACAACTGATATTGTAGCAATGAAAGAACAAATCTTCTTACTATCATGATGCAATTTACCAATTGATTATTCATTTAGGAAACTGTTTGTTTTACTGCTCTTACTCAAAATGTGTAATGAATATGGTTCCCAGTGGCAGCAGACTAATTAATAATGTCAAATATGGTTTCCTATTTCAGATATTTTATCCAGAAACCACAGATGTTTATGACCGCAAAAACATGCCCAAGGTCGTGTACTGCATACATGCACTGAGGTAAGACAGTTTTGCAAGTAGGACCCACTAAATTAGGCAAAGACTTATCTCACCTTGGGTGTGTTAACCTGTTGAAACTCTCTTGGACCAATTTACTTTTATTTAAAAAGCAGACATGGCCCGGTGAAGGGATATGAAGCAGAAACTGACATAACTGTATTTCTGCTCTAATAAGGCAGAGCATTTACACCTTTTACAGTATGTGGCGAACATTGACTAAAGATTCATTAGGTTTTCAAGCTGCTAATAGATTAATTTGTTCTTAATCAATAACAACCTTTAGCATTTAATGGTTATGGAATCTAGAAAATAGCTACTCTTCCTATTTATTACTTTATTATGCTTTTGGAAATGTGTTCCGGGCTAAAAGTGAAATTATTGTTCTGTCATTAAGTAGATTCATCTGTGAGGTCCTTGCTTTTATGTTGTATGAGTTAATCAAAGGATCCATTTCTGTCTCTTTCCATGTGCTCATCCACACTGCAAATCAGGGAGTGGCTTTGTGAGCTGCCTGGATTGTTTTCTGTGTTACGTTTTTGTCAGGTCCTGGGAGAATTTGTTTCCTTCCCTCCATATTCACACACGTGCACTTCCTTCCTGCAACTCCAAAAGGCAGGAAGACAAAGTGAAGCAGTAGGCGTTCCACACGTGGACTGTGGTTAAAAACTGAAGCGAAACTAAACCTGACTAACCCTATACATTTACAAACCCTGTCCTAGTTACTAATAAAACAAATTAAACAGTGTATTGTGTGATGAGAGATGGGCACTCCAAACCTTGTCAGCTTAACACTACTGCATGTGTTAGAGCTGCCCTCACTACCTAGGGTAAGCCTAAATCAGCCCCCTGTATGTCAAAACACCATCCTTTACACAAGCAAAACTTAGGTGAGTGTTTGAACCCCCACTGTATCTGTAGAACAGAGTCCAGTAAATGTTTACTCACACACAGAAAGTGGTCAAAGAGCATGACGACCACAAGCTAGTCCCCTGCAACTCCTATGTTTAGAGCCGCCCTGATGCCAGACCTACATGAATATCTATAATTCATCACCACTTATCAGATACCTAAGAGAGGATGAAAGTTTAATGGAGTTTCCTGTCACCTGCCTGTTGGATTTTGTGCGGCTGTATTGAGTCTGCTTGCTCCCCCCAGCTAGTGCACTGTGTAATATGATCCAATGCTACCCTCCAGTGGTGTTAGTCAGGCGAGCCTCAGTAGCAACAAGAATGAGAGAAAAATAAACGTGTTGTTTAATTTTGAGTTAATGCAAGCTGTTGTTTGGAACTTCTGGTTGCTTTTAACCTGAACATTTGTTTTATATCTGAAATGATTTTGCTTAGCTTGTACTTGTACAAACTGGGGATTGCACCACAGATCCAGGACCTGCTGGGGAAAGTCGACTTCACAGGTAAGAGTCTGGAAATCAGCTTCTGTTAAAAACACTAAAGTCACACATATTTATGTATACGTGTAAAAAAAAAAAAAAAAGTCATAATGAACTAATACCTTTAATAATGAATGTTGCTTGAGGGACTCATAAATATGGATGTTAACTTTTAGACAAACGTTTATTGGTTTATAAAAAAAACATACATCATGGGTGTTTTTCCAGCTTGCTTGTTTTTTTCGGATGTTTTAAAAAAAGCTTGTTTTACTGAATTCTATGATTTAAAGCATTTTCTTAATGCAAAACAGTCTGTTTCCCCATCTTTGTCATACTGTGAATTCATCACTGTTTTATACCCTTATATGTGTTTTCTGATGGGTTTGTCTTGTTCAGCTGTAGCAATCAATTAGTAGTTATTGGGGATAACTGTTCAATTGCTTTTTAACACAAATACTGAACCAGCCAACTACATCACATCACCTCGATGCGTTGAAGCATCTGGACTTGGTAGAAGTGAATGGCTAAATATCAAAGCGATGAACAGAATTGGTAACAATGGGGATTGATGTCATTTTGAATATTGCATGGTTGTTGGTTCCAGATACGCTGAGAATTTCACAAACAACAATATCACAGACAACCATTTTGTTGGTTTACACAGACCGGTTCAGGAAGAAGTAAACATGAGTGGCCATTGTTTGGAGACTGATACTGTTAATCTCATAGGTAGAAGAACTGTTTGGGATGACAGACAAAACACCAGCTCTACTCAATGTAAAGATTTAGAATAAAATCTCTGAATTTAAAGCTAAAAGCAGATTGGCTATTGAGGCAGAAGATCACACTGGGTACCAACTACTGTCAGCCAAAAACAGGAAACTGATGCTAAAATTAGCACAAACTCGCCTTCATTGGACATTAACGGACTTTTTGATTAGGCACAGATTTAGCTGTAAGATTTGAGATGGTAGGTTCAGACATTGACCTAAAACACATGAAAGCTTGAATCCATCTTATTGAACATTGTACGTCATATGTTCTGGGTGGAAATACCAGGTTAGCACATCTTAAATGCCACAGCCAGCCTGAGTAATGTAGCTGATGATGTCCAGCGTTTTGTGAAGATGCAGACCTATCTTCCAACAGAACAATGTTGCTTTACACAAAGCTCATATCATAGCAAACAGGTTTTTAAGGATCACAATCACTAGACCTTAATCCAGTGGATCATGTTTGGTAGTGACAAAATAAGAGATTTAAACTATGTGTGTGCAGCTGTCAAATCTGGAGCAATTGAGTGATGCTTTATGGACCAAAATCTCAGGTTGCCGACGGTGTGTTGAATCTATTGTACTAATACAACTAATAAAGCATTTAATAAAGCAATTTTAGTATTGATGGATACTTTCCGGTTTTACATTTTTGTATGGGAGCTTTGATCACACACAAATCTTTCAGGGAGATTTCTAAATTATTCACATTTTTTAAAAGGCATATTTCTAATTGTGTTGTCCCACAGTAAAACCGTAAGAAAAAAAATAAGTTACCTTCATCTAATATTTTGCTGAATTTTCCATTCATATGTTGACTTCCTGTCTTCCAGAGGAGGAGATCAGTAACATGAGAAGTGAACTGGAGAAGTATGGGATTCAGATGCCAGCTTTCAGTAAAATTGGAGGCATCCTGGCCAATGAGCTCTCGGTGGACGAAGCCGCTTGTGAGTCGCAATGGTTTTGAAGAATTAATTCGAGTAATAAATTGTCTATTTGGCCAACACTAACAACCGCACTGAATACACTATTGTTGTAGTACATGCTGCTGTGATTGCAATAAATGATGCAGTCGAGAGAAGCCAAGCATCTGTAACAATGGGAGCGTTAAAAAATCCTAACGCAGTGCTGAGGAATACCCAGGATGTCCTGGCTGAATATTACCAGGATACACTCTGGCAGGATAAGGCACGGAAGCAGGATCAGTCCTCAGGAAGGGTGAGAACACTAAAGCTGTAGTTTTTTGGCATCATTTAAAAAAATATATTTTAGGTGTTGATGCAAATGTTTGTTGTAGATCTGTAGCTTTCTTGTTTAAAGATGCCATTGTCCAATGTAACTAAAGTGTACAGTATGAAGGTGCACATATTGGAGGAAAGTTGAAACATTTAGTGATCCATCATTTTTCTTGTAACAACCCTTTAAAAGGGTAATGTTGTAAATATTCTTGTCATAATAACAAACATCAGATTATGCTTTATGTAACCAAGTACAGATTGTGAAAGAAATCCATCTGAAAAAAAACCAAGATGGAAAATATTTAATTTTAGCAGCCTGGCCGTATGTCTGCTTTGCATGAACTAAGTGCCAATAGCTTCACTTCCGATAACTTAGGTCTGTGGACCATCAATGGATATTTTGCTCTAAGGTAAAATCACAAAGCAAAATAAGAGCCATACAATGTTCACTGCTTTAGGCAAACTAAGATCATGTTGATTTAACTAATGTTGTTCTTTTCACTCCTCTGCTTGCACATTCCAGTCGCTGCAGTGTCAGCTGTGTCTACCAGACTTTAGACCTCCAGTCTCCACTCTCTCCTCCCTCTCCCTTTTTTCAAACACTGTACAAACAGAACTTAGCATTTTCTTCACATGACTTCAGACGTGATGTGTGAAACATGCAATGCCACTGTAACTAGACACAAACTTCGGTTCATAAAATTCATGTATATTAAATGTTACTATTTTTTTCTGTTTTCTGTATGTTAGCGGTCCTCAGTTGCTACAGTAGAAAGAGATGTTTATGAGGAGCTACTGACTCAACAGGAAATCCAGAGCTGCATTGATCGTGTCAACAGTAAGAATGTGCTCACCTGATTTATTTTTTTCTCTTGCGTAAAATAAATTTCTTCTACTTTTTTATGAAAAACAGTTTTTTTTAGAGAAGCACCAAAAAAATGTGATAGAATGATCTTTTTTTATTGTAAATGTTAATTGTAAGGTAATTACTTACTACATTTTGTTTCCAGCTCAGGCAGCAGTACAGAAAGTAAATCAAGCAGTGTTGACCCGAGATGAAGGAGCTCTACTGGCCGCACTTAGACTTGAAGCCTTGTGTCTGCTCGGTGTCCAGGAGGCAAACAGTTGTTGGTACCTGGAACATTGTACCGGTTACATCCAACAAAAGTCAAAGGTACAGTAACTTTGGGTCACATGCTCAAATAATTAGAATTTGAGGTTTAGAAGTTTTTATTTTTTTTCATTTTTTTTAGTTTTTACTAGAGGTTTCCCGATTCAGCTTTTTCACTTCCGAAACTATACAGATATTGCCGTCTTCTGTATTGCTCAATACCCATATTGACCTGTTACGATACCGGCATTAATCATACAGACATTTATCACTTTTGTAGTGTGGAATGTAAGGACCGGTTTGAACAATGGTCATGAGAAACATTGACCCATTTATTATTAAACAAGGAGTTCTCTAAATTTAGTTTTTTTTTTCTTGGCTCTACATGCTGCATACAAGATGATGGTGGCATGGATTAAATGCTGGAACAACCTGCTTGTTTTGAAGAGCTGATATCGAAGATTAGATGCAGGCCGAAATAATTTAATATTGATTGGATATCAATATCGGGTTGGAACATCCCTAGTTTTTACAGAAATTATCCTATGAATGTTTATCAGGGATTTTGATTAACTTGGTTAATAAAGGTAATATCATGATCTGTTGGAAGAACAACATTTTTTACGATTTTGCTAAATACATACCAGAGATTTCAAGACATGGAAGAAAACATTAACTGGTGGTAAAAACATATTAAAAATGTAGTATAAGATATTTTTTATTGCAGAGGAATAATATCAAAGTGAAAATAATTTTTTTTAAATCTATCCATCGTCTTTTCGTCGAGATGAAGCCATTTGCTCTCTCTAGCAGTAAATGGATTGTCTTTAAATTCCAAGCTGCAGATTTATTGTTATTCTAAGATCTTTAAACATTATTACAGTAGATTTTGTCCGGGGGTACCAATTATTTTGCCTGTCGTTAAAAGCTTCACCATACCAGTTATATTTTCTTTCAGTATATTGTAGCAGACCCTTACAGCACGTGTTTCAGGAAGCCAAAGCAGATTTGTGTAGTCATGGAATGGTAGTAGTAATGCTTTAGTTGATAAGTAGTGTATAAAATACAAAGCATATTAGAAATATTACATAAAAACACTCTTTTAAGAAACTTAATGACAAATTAAAATGTACTTAAAACACATATAAGGTGCACTTTCTAAGCTGAAACGTCAAATGATCAGCTGACTTGACTAATCACATTTTGAATAAAAACAAATGTGAAACACTTAGGTGAAGGGAAACCTGCCAAGGGACAGAGTTTTTTTTCAATGGTTGAACAGATGCCATATTGTCTCATGGATGTGTGTTTGTGCCACAGGATGCAGGGAGAACCGTTGACCTTGACAAACAAGAGATTCACACAATTATCAGCTCCTGCAATGATTTTGCTGAAGCAGAGAAACGAAGTAAGTCCAGTCGGCAACTTACCCAACAACCGTATTATCTTCTGATAATATCAATGAAAATGTCAATGTCTACTGCTTTCTTAATCATCACTAAATACAAAAACATATTGCTCGTACAATTTACTAAACTAAAATTTCCATTAGTATTTCTTACTCTGTGTTACTTGCTCTGGAAAGAAAACTTTCCAAGTCCCTTATTAGAAATCTAACTTTTTCTAACATTTTACTGAACAGAACATGAGGCGGTTACTCGGATCAACAAGGCCATTCGTTTAGGAAATGCTGTGGAGACGGCGGAGGAGCTGCTGAACCCTGAGGCTCAGCTGCCAATTGTCTACCACAGTGCTGCCAACCTTTATCAGGCTGAACTCTTCAGTTTGCAGCTTCAAGGAGGACGGGTAAGACTCTGAGCTCAGGCTTGTAGCCCTCAGTTATTAACTTGCTAAAGCACCAAAACACAGCAGCCTTGTCATTTAAAAAAAATAAAATGCAGTGTTTTTTATTTATATCCCACTCCTTATAATTCACCACATTATATTTTATAGTCTGGACTGAGTCATGAGGAGCTGAGCGTTGCTGTGGAGATGCTGTCAGCTGTCGCAGTTTTAAACGAGGTGCTGGACACAAAAGACCCGCAGGCTGTCATTGAGCAGCTGACAGACTCTCCTCTGGGCTTCACTAATATCGAGCATGACAACCTCAACAGGTACAACAACTGCAGAAAAATGGGGAGTAAATTACTGTATAAAAATTTGATCACATATTTTAGTTTTTAGTTTTTGAAGCATCTCTTGGTTTGACACATAAATGTAATCCAGTTTGTTTATATAGGAACCTTACAAAAAAGTAATTTTAATCCAATCATACATCCATTACAGTTGATACTAGTAGACAAGAACCTCTGTATTCAAACTGGTTGAAAACCTTTTCCATCTAAAGAAATAAAACAAACAGCATTGACTTGCAGCATTTTCATCGTCCTGAATGTGCATGTTGTGAAAGTTGTCATTTTCTTGCATTGTCTTGCTGACTTTGCATCAGTCCCTTATACTTGACATACATGTTGTGACAGTGGAGAGAAAAAACTTTAGGTGTAACATGAAGGAAACCTCCACCAGAACCTGGCTGAGTGCAAGCAGCCTTCTACCACGACCAACTTATGTTTATGCATTTAGCAGAAGCTTTTGTCCAAAGCGACTTACAAAGTAGACACAATGTTACACTTATTATCAATCTGACCAGAGGATATAGAGGTATGGGTAAGAGTTGGGATAGGAGATGCTCTTTGAAGTGGTGGGTCTTCAAGAGTTTCTTGAAGATAGATGGGGTTTGAGAAGAGCAGAACAGACACACAAAAAATAAGCAGCGTAACTGATGTCATTTCTGATGTAATTTCTATGTAATAAAGAGTTAATGGAAAGTTTAGTTGTTGACAGCATAATCTCAGCCGATGCCCTCCCGTCTTCAGGAAGCTGTCAGAGCTAAACAGAACGCCAGACCAGATGTAGCTTGTTGTCTGAGAAAAATACTGAGAGAAAACAGTAATAACAGGCATTAATGCAAATTGAAAATTGGCAGAGAAGTGATCACTTTGTCCTCCAACATAGACATAAAAAGTACTGAATTTGATTTAAATATTTATTGTAGGTTAAGTATATCTATGGAAATATAAAGATAAGAGTGTGGGAATTTTATTTGTATTTCCAAACGTTCTTCATCCCATAGTCAAATATTACATCAACATGCTCATCTGAAGTTTTATGTTCATTCCTCACCACTGTGAAAAATGTATCTACCACAACCTCCTAGACGTGTTTTGTAATAAGGGAGTATAAAAATGAAATTACAAATCCAAGACTTGGACCCTGGGAATTTAAAATTTTTTGTAATGAAAAATGTTCAGGAACATCATAAGGATCAGTCTACAAGTCATAACTTGTCTATATTATTACTTGTCTGTTTTAAACTATACTAAACCCTTTTTCTTAGGTATGCTGAGATGCTTATTGAAGAGCGAGCTGAGACTATTTCCAAGGGCCAAGAGTTTCTCACTTGGAATGATGTTCAGAAATGCATTGACTTTGTTAACATTCAAGTCCAAGAGGAGCATGAACGTAAGGATTACTGTTTTGTTTTCATTTGTTTGGATCTGATTCACAGAACAAAGCAAGTTTTTGCCTTTGCTAAGAAATATCTCCCAGTGTTGAAAATGTGTTTGAGCATCCAGGTCCAACTTCAGCCATGTTTCAGTCATTATACAGAGAACATAAATTATTGACTTTGTTAAACTTAACGGAGAAAGTTTTCTCTTACTTGTTCAGGTATCATAGCTATTGCAGAAATCAATGAAGCCCTCAACTCAGAGGATCATCAGCAGACCCTCGCTGCCCTGTTTCTCCCTACAGCCAAGCTAACAGGAGTAAACCCAGCCACAGCCAAGCACTACCATGATGTTCTTCATTATACCAAACAACTTCTCTGCCAGGTAACGTAACAACCATTTTCATCGATATATTTTACAGTTATTTCAACACTTAAATGTATGTCCTTAAAGTGCACATGAGAAATTGTTTGGTATAGATTACAAACAGGATTATTGTTATGCAACTGTTTTTTTTTTTTCAGACAATTGCTTGATATTACTTTATGTACATCCCAGTGTCTTATTTTTTTATGGGTTTCTTGGATATAAAATAAACAAACTAATGGTAATTATAGTACATGTTTGCTTAAATCAACAATATTAGAAAAAGAAGAAACTGTGACAAAAGTATGCAGTAACTGTTTTTTTTACATTTCCCTTACAATTTACTTTTTGTTTAAAAAAGCTAGACGGCAGAAACCTTTTTAGAACCCAGGATTATCTGGAGAGGTTTTTATCCCTCACACTATCCCACTGCAGGAACCAGGAAAAAATGACCCAAATTTGGGTAGAAATTGATGCATAAAACAATCCTGTTAGGGAGGTAACACCTGGACAACAGACTTGGCTTCTAAGTGGGAGCATGCATAACATTACTTACTGTATTAATATCCATCTTCAAGTTTATAATGCTCTACATCTCATATTTACTGTGTACTTAAACGCAGTAGTTAAACCTAGGATAATCATAGTTTTACAGAGTTTAATACGACAGCTTAAAAGACTATTACAAACTTCCCCTCAGTTGAAACTGGTTTCATTTTATCTGAGTTTCCATTTTCCTGCACCTGCAGATGTCACAGTTCATTTATTCAACACAATTTTGGACAGTCTGTTCTTGGTTTTTAAACCTATAGTCTCATTTAATACATTAGAACATGTGTTTCAATGAAGCGGTTTGTCAGATTAAACGTACCTTTTGAAAAATAGCTTTTAAACATGTATTTAACATACTTTTTATTAAGCGATTTTTGTATTAAGCCGATGTATTAAGAATGTGTTCTAATGTTCTAATGTTAAGCAGCAGGTTATAATTAACAGAAAGAAAACCTGAAAAACAAGAGTCTCTGTTTAATTAATATGCATATCTTTTCTTTAGCAAATTGAGTTAAAGAAATAAATGAGGCTTTCAATAATATTTAGATGTATTTAATATGAACACTTTAAAGGTAGATTATAGTTGTCTTTGCAGAAGATTAGTTCCAAGGTATCCTTCACCATTGGGGACTTTTGCACATAATTTCTGCTTAATAAATGGCAAATTACATTTTATTATGTATTAGTGAAGGTGTTCACAATAAACCCCTCCAAACTATTTTGTCACAAAGCTTGGTGTGTTTGGTCTATAGATGCTTTGCCTCATCTCTTTCCCGTACAACGGTGGTCAAAGCCTCCCATTATGTAGAAATGTCCATTGTCATGTTATAACTGCAGGTCTCTTTAGTATCCTTTTAAGGGAGATGAATTGTAGGTCTGAGTCTGCTGTCGAGGAAAGGAGCATGCACAGGAAGGGATCCAGGCAACTGTGGAAACAGCAGAGACAAACGGCTAATCTGTGGTATCCATACAGTGTGTCATCTCCACTGGAAAACAGGCGGATGTAGTGGGCAGTGTGCAGAATGCCACTGGGCAAGAAACACACAACAAAAATGACAAAAACCAGAGTGCTCACTCTGATGAAGACTTTCCAGTCTGTTGAGCTTCTTTCCAGGTGGTAAACCACTGCGATGTGGGTGTAAAAGGAAACCACGAAGGGTAATAAGAAGCCCAGAAAAACTAGCATCAGTCTGTACGGGACCAGTGGAGAGTGGGTGGGTTCTTCTAGTGGAAGTATATCGTGGCACGTAGTGATCTTTAGCCTTGTGATATGATAGCTCTGCCTCACCAGCAGCTCAGGCACAATAGTGAGACCATATAGAAACCACACAACCAGGCACATCCACATCACCAGGCTTGTTTTGTCCATCCTTCTGTACAAAAACGGTTTGACAACAGCCAGGTAGCGCTTCAAGCTGATGCAAGCTATGGTCTGAGCCGAGCAGTAAACATTTCCAAAAAATAAAGCTGTGGTTAGCCGGCAGGAGATTTCACCAAAAACCCAGTCGTTTCCGTTCAGGTGGTAGTGAACGCGCAGAGCGAGAGACAGAACGAGCAGCAAGTCTGAAAGGGCAAGGGTCAGGTACAGGATCCCGGTGGACAAGGTCTTTGAGGAGAGTCTCACTCTGAGGAAAGCCAGGATGTAGGTGTTGGATGGGATGCCCACGATGATGGTTAGGATGTATGATGAAGGTATGACCCAGGTGCTGAGGGCCCCAGTGGCATACGGTGTCGCTGGGCCCTCAGGGTCCACATCCAGGTGAGGGTCCTGGCTGGCATGGAAAAGGTCAAAATGCTGGTTTGTGTAGTTTGGTTTATTTAGAGTCCCTCTGAAAGTTTTTGGTGGTGCAGTTTTTCTTCCAGTTCCTGTATAAATAAAAAAAAATACAATAAATAAATCTGACAAGGTTAGCCATAGCTAGTACACTGTCTAAAGTCTTTGAAGTAATTCTTCTACAGACAATCAATTTGGGTTAAAGTCCAAACATGGCACTGATATGTGTATATATGGCCTAAAAGAATTACTGAATAATTATACCAGTAAAAATTCTACGGGTTTTCTGTGTTTTTTAGACGCCACTAAAGCTTTTGATCGTGTAAATCATAGAAAACTATTTTCAAAATTGTGCCAAGCTGGTGTGCCCAAATATATAGTAAGATGTCTGTCCTATTGGTATGCTAATCAAACTATGCAGGTCAAATGGGACAGCCGTATGTCTGCATCCTTTCGTGTCACCAATGGAGTCAGACAAGGAAGTATTTTATCTCCTATGTTATTATATTAACGAGCTCTCTAAGCAGCTAAACCTATGTAGAACTGGCTGCATGGTTGGTGATACTATTATTAATCATTTAATGTATACTGACAATCAAGTGATCTTTAGTCCAAGTTCAGCTGGTCTTCAGGAGCTGCTTAATGTCTGTTCAGCATATGGTGAACTACATGATGTTAAATTCAATCCATCAAAAAGTATCATCTTGATCTGTCGCACTAAAGAGGACAAATATAGGGTATTTCCTAACTTCAAGCTATCTGGGTCTTTTTTGAATGCCTCAAATGAAGTAAAATACCTTGGACATGTGCTGACAGACCGTCTGTCTGATGATGAGGACATTTACCGTCAGGTTCGAGTGTTATATGCTCAGGCTAATATCCTTGTCCGTAAGTTTGGATTCTGTTCTGATGAAGTGAAACTGAACTTGTTTAGATCATATTGTACATCACTGTATACTGGACATTTGTGGTGCAACTTTCAAAAAGCCAGTCTTCAAAGATTGACGGTGGCTTATAATGATGCATTAAGACTTTTGTTAAACCAGTGGAAGTGAACTAATTGTATCTGCTTGTATCAGCACTTTGATGGCTGTTTTAAGAAAGTTTATGTATAAACTTATTTGTTGTGTAAACGAGTCTAATGTTGACGAATGTTAAATATAGTGCAGTAAAATACTCATCTGTACTCTGGAGACATTGGTATGATTGCCTCCTGAACTACTGTTTTTTCTCTTTTATGTAAATTTCGACTATGAATCTGTATTATTAAATCTATCTATCTTATGAGAGTAAGTTCGTGTTTTACTCCTTATCTTCTCATGCTGGTTATGGTAGGTTTGAATCAGGAAGTTAGGTTATTCTAAAGATTATTAAAACCCTTTGTAGATTTTCTTTATTTATCAACATTAATTTCTGATAAGAAATAGTATCTCCCAAACGATTGCAAGGAGCGTCAAAGGAGTATAAATAAAGAAAATTGTTACATTTTCCTAAAAGGCACCATTAAACAAATGATTAATACTTTAATTAAAGATGTATAGAAAAAAATCTTATTAGAATTAGAGTAACCAGATGCTGCTCAATAAAATAAAACCAGTTTCTAGTCTCACATTGTCCAAAGCATGTTTTTTTTGAAGAAACTCAGTTTAACATGGATTACATGAAAAATAAATCTGCCAGGGATATTAGTAAGTTTTCAGTTTAATCCTAAATTTGTTAAGTTAAAAATATAATAATTATTATTTATAATACTTACTTTCCAGCTGAATAGTCTCTGCCGCCATTAAACAAAATAGGAGTCCCGTCAGAAGGTTAGCCATATCACTTTCAGTCTGATTTCCAACGCGTCTCAAGGCTTTTGTTCTTCACGTCTTCCGATCTTGAATCTCTTTAGTAGCTATCCGACGTTTAAAAACTGGCTTTCTACATCTCTGCTGCTCCAACGGCTAAATTTACAGTTATTTGTGCTCCCGCTGAGCTCTTCTTTTGTATAAGTGGGTGGCTTATCTGTGTGTGGTGTTGTGGCAATGTTTTTCCCTTTCTGCTCTGGCCTGAAAACTGAATTCCCTTCAGCCTTCATAGCTTTCCTCTGTAACTTCCCTCTGACTCACAATGGTGAGGAGGGGCTGTACGCCCGTCTGCTAACAATTGCGAGCCATAAACAAACAACACATTAGTAGCTTTAACTTCCTTTTGGCTGTTTTAACAGTATTTTGTTTAGTCTGTTTTTGTTTACTTTTTATTATTGTTTTAGTTCATATAATAAATAGGATTATCCAGTTGTTATTTTTTTTAAGATTTAAAAAGTTGTTAAACAAATTACATGGAAGATGGGGTTATAGCCTTGAATCTGAACATTTGCATGTTTGTTTTCTTGGCTTGTATTTTAATCTTTAGTTTGTTAAATTCAGATAAACAACCACATCTTATGCTTCAGTGGTTTATAGCAGCAACATCCTTTCTCAGGAATCTGTGTAACCTCCTACCCTAACAGGGGCCACTAAATTTAGTCTGAAAGGAAGCACAGCCACTAAGCTGTGTAAACAAAGTTCATACTTGTTGGGATCAACAAGGAGCCATTTCCCTTTTCTGATATCTATCTTCTTGGGTATAGGCTGTGCTCTGCATTAAGATGCGTTATAGTATTCTATGTTAAGTATATTATTGGTAGGCAATATGCACACTTTTGTCACATTATTAAGTAGTATGTATTGTAATGAAATTATATAAAAGTAAACCTTTTTTTACCCGTGGAAACATAAAATAATTTCCTTAAAATCATACCCATATATATATGGGCAGCCTCAGGACAAGAGATACATAATTATGATTCCAATCACTAACATTCACATGGTAAACATATATTTAACCATATACATCTTTATTAAAATAAAAGTAGAGAAAATAGTGAAAAATAAACTAAATGATTTCAATTAACATTCCTAATTGGAATTTATTATTGTTTGGGTAACTTAAAGTTTTCCACAATAATAAGTAATACAATAAATGCTTAACCCAACACTATTTGTATGTATACTGTAGATGTACTGATCAGAATTTTGAATAAATTTTTTTGAATACTTTTTTTAATTCCCTAAACTTATTTTTAATAGATTTCTGTTTAAAAATATATACAACAACAATATTGAGAGTTGTGTGCTATTAAAAATCAGATTTTGTAAAGGGTAGCATGTCCAAACCCATTATATTCCATGACAGGCGGACGTTCAAAGCACAAAAGGATCAAACAGAGCAAGTGCTGTTGGTACAACTTTCCTCCTTGTTTGCTCAAAGTTTTGGATTTTCTTCCTTTCTAGCTTAGTGACTGAACAGCCAACATACCTCGACATGTTATGGAAAACATAGTTTCCTTTTAAACAGCTTCTGGCATCTCTGCTTGCTCTGACTTCATTTTAAACATCTCACTGATGCTGAAAATATCTGAAAAGTGTGGATGTTGCCAAGTTGAAAACTACTAAACGCCAGTTTAGCTGGAAATGGTCTGAATTGCATTTGTAATCCAAACAGTTGGGTTAATATTTGAAGTTTAGTATATTTAACACTTTGTTTATTGTTTTTTGTATTTTTTTAAATATTTTAAATATGAATAAGTTTGATTTATTCTAAAAACTGAAGTGACAGGTCAGTTTTTACCTGATTATAGAGTTCTGGAGATGAATCTGCGGTGCTCTGGTTGGACCAAATACAGGAAGGTATCCTTAAAGCCAATCGGGACGAAGAAAAGGCCCTTATAAGTAAGAATGGATACATTTACCTCTCTGATGTAGATCTAAACTACTAATTACTACTGTCACCTACACACTAATTCTGTTTTGAGAATATAAGACTATTTTCGTTTATTTTCCATAATTGCAGAAAGTTTGACTGAAGCGTGCTTATGCTGTTTCGATTCAGCTTTAGGATACCCAACCATGATCCCTGTTGTGGTTCCTTATTAAGTTCTCTTAACATTTACCTGGTTTTGTATATTTTTAGTGGCTGGAGCTGTAGCTTATATTAACAAGAGAGTGGAAGAGGGGGACTCCCAGAACACCTTGCAAGCTTTGCAGAACCCCAGTGCAGGACTGAGAGCGGTGCATCCTGACTGTGCTGACACATACCAGGCTCAACTGGCACAGAGACAGACAACAAATGCTAGTAAAGGTAAATATACGGGCCTCATTTAGTAGCAGAAATAAGTTGAAAGTAATGCATTTGGTGTATATTTTTCAATTTAAAGTAATGCAACTGGTATTAAACCTCAATCCAGTCCATGTTTTTTTTAGTTCCTACAATAAGCATCATAAAAATACACATTCCAGGTTAAAAAGGACTGACGAACTCTACAAATATAAAGAGCTTACAATTAAAGGATGAGCTGTTCAGATAGTAATTTTGTTTTAGATATGTTTTTGTTTGCATTACAATTTAATAAAGGTGTTCCTATGAGGAAAAACATATTTATCTCTCCTTGTGAAGACTTGAGTGTAAAAAACAAAATGTATCTAAAAATTTCAAAATCCAATAAAAGGTTAAGATAACAGCAATTTGATATTTGTTATTAGTAACGTTTATAAAGTTAGCAAGATTATGAATATTTTAATAGTGCAATTACTTACTAATGCAAATATACAAACTGTGCATTGTTGTAGCCTTGACAGTTTCTGCCGAAATAGATTTGTTAGGACACGATAAAATGGTTATCATCTTAACATTTGTACAGATGCTGGGAAAGACACTGATTGTTAGTTTTTATTTTGTTCCAGGCAGTAGCGATGCTCTTTGGGTCAAACACAGCATCAAGGATAGATACGACTACTTCTACAATCTGGAGACTGGGCAGGGCTGCTGGGAGGAGCCTGAAGGATTTGAACAAAATGCAGCAAATCTAAGCAAAGAGGAGATCCAGGTACATTACAGATGAAACTATTATTATTGTACACAACCAAGTAAGGAAACTTAATGTTTGTATTCAGAAAGATTCAGTATTATTATTGAGAAGAGCATTGATCACACTTCTTTTAGGACTGTCAAAACTCTTCTCCTCTCGTTTTATCAGAATGTAGTCAACTGTGTCACTGCAGAATACAACCGGGAACAACTATGGTTAGCAAATGAGTCCTTCGTCACCCAGCTGCAGGCAAGGGTCAGAGGTTACCTTGCCAGAAAGAAGCATTTACAGAGAATGGAGTATCTACGTCAGCAAGAACCACATGTAATTAAACTGCAGGTATGAAAATAGAAGCGGTGGAGCATCAACCACTATGAATTTGTGTTCATAGATAAGACGATGAAGCTCATTATTCTGATTGTTTTTTTTGTTTTTTTTAGTTTTCTTCTAGAGGGTTATGTTCAAAAAATGTATTTGTAATGTTATACTAGAAAACCATTATATACAACAATAGAGAAAATCTTACATACACTTACCTTAAAAAATATTATTTTTGTTCTCTAAAATGATTTAAAATCTATTTACATATGTTTTATGATTATCCTGAAAAAAAAAACGCTGAGATGAATGATCCATACCCATAACATTTATCTAGGACGGAGTAACACTAATTAAGAAAAGACGCATATCATGGGAAGTATTCCAACCACTAAACTTAACTATTCCTGGGATACAATTCACCAACTGTATTGTTCTTTTTTTTTTTTTTTAGGCCTGCTTTAGGGGTTATAGGCAGCGAAAAATCTACATAACGCGGATCAATTTGCTTCACAAAAGTGTTGCTTCTGTGGTCAAGGTGATTGTTACCATTCATTTTGTCATTAGTTTTTTATGTAAGCTGCAATTTATTAACTAAACTTAATCACAAATATCTATATAAAATAAGTATCTGATATTCCTAATGACTTCATGAAAAAAAGTGTTATACATAAAGCATTCATGATGACAGCAAATTTTGGCCCTTTTCAGATCCAGTCTATAGTGAAAATGTGGAAAGCAAAACGAAGGTATAATCAAAGGTTGCAGTTCTTCCAGGAACATGTGAGTAATCACACTCATTCCACAGACCTGCTGTTTTCTTGCTACTTGTAACCCTCTGCTCTTCATGTGTTTAGGAAAAAGAAATAGTTAGAATCCAGGCTTTCCTAAAGGCAAATAAAGCAAGACATGACTACAGAACCCTAAGTAAGTTGAAAGTCATTTGTTATGTTTTTTAAATACAGATGTTTTATTTACCACAGACGTTAAGCTGAAAAATATACATTTGAAAACATTATTTTTATCAAGGGGGAAGGTTGTAATTTTATTGTTCTCCATAACTAAAATGTCTCTTGGTTAAAGTGAATATATGTGAATCTCAGAACAGCCGAAGAAGGTAACTATCAAAGCAACATTCAGCTCTGCAAGTCAATGACTCGATGCAATCTGCTGGGGTTCCCTAAATTGGAAACTTTTTCAAAATGATTTGTAATGATGCATCTATGATTTTAATTGATTGTCTTGTAAAGTGCCTTGAGACGACATCTGTTGTAAATTGGCGCTATATAAACAAACTGATTCTGGATTCTTCTTGATTCTCTTCAGCAAAGCCTCAGACTGATCTTGCACTCATGCAGTAATCCATGCAATTTAAGACTCAAGAAAACAATTAATTAAAGTACTGCAATGTACTTATTAGGCAATTTTTATGTGATTAAAAATCTTTTTAAATGCAATATTTACTATTCTGTGAATCATAATCTTTCTAATTGCCAACAATAAGCCTTTCATATTAATGTCTGAGTATAACCAGTTTGTAAAAAATATACATTAATTGAATTACTGTAGTAAATTAACTCAAATGATGCTCTAATGTCTAGAATACACATTTTTATGGGGCACTCTGTCTAGTTTTTATTTAGCATTATGTAATAAATCTAGAGTTGCAAGTAAGCTGTCATGTATTGTGCACCACTAAAAGGTTTGAGATCTCTTAAAGATAAAAAGCAAAAATCGTATTCTGCTCAATTTCAACAACAGCACAGCTCGACAACACCGCTATGCACATTTACCTCCAAAACATTGATATATGATTTAATGGACTGGGTCATTTTACGCAGGTGGTGCGCATATGTCAAAAACTTCAACTTTCAATTTAAACTTGACCACAAAGCAATTGTCTTTTCATTGTTTACAAGAAAAGACAGTGGAAACTGGGGATGAAAAGTTGTTCGGAAAACAGTTGATCAAGATTTTGAGCAGTCTTGCTAAACAGAAAACAGAAAAAAGGGTGGTTACATTTTGTTCTGCTTATTTATACGACAATGGTTAATTTTTCCTCTAACGGCACAATTTGAAAACCGCTCCAGAGTCTAATAGTTTTAAAAACATCCCAAAGAAACAAAATCAGAATGATAAAATGATAAATGAATGATAGATAAATGATAAAGATGAATGATAAAATAGCCCATTTTGTCTGGGAAGTGTGTTCGTATTTCATTTGGGATCATTCTCAGTTTAAATTAATTTAGTGGTTCGATATTGATATCATGTTACCTTATTATCTGTCCATAGGAACACTTTATTTTCTCATCTCTAACATTTTTTCATTGTGATGGATTTAGGTTTGCATGTTAAGTTTAAGGGGCGACAGCACCTTCTAGTGGTGGTGTAAGGAAATACACCATTTTCACATTTCCCCTGCTGCCTTTTAAAAGCTTGTCATCTAAATGTGTTAAACTTTTCTTTACTTTTCTTCTTCTTAATTGTAATCATGCATAACCATGGTAACAAGTTAGTGTAAAACTGAAGCAGCTAATTACCATCCCAGAAGCTGAAATAATTCCTCAACTACAACCACAAATCCCAAAGTAGATGCCATGGCTCTAGATGAGAATCATACAATACACAGAGAGAATGAGGAAGTTTAAAGCGTCTCTTCACTTCACACTTGAATAAACTTTTAATAACATCAATCAGTCAATGAAAACTACTTGATAATAATATGATTTTAAACATCTCAGTGGAAAATTAAACATGGCAAGTAAGAAGAAGTTGAAGCTGAAGGATCTTTAGAAGAGAGAACAGGTCATTATTCCTCTGTCTGGACAAAGGCTCAATCTCATCTGTTTAAAATAAAAAATAGTGATACGTGTGACATGTCATGATATTAACAATCTAGGTCTACAGTCATAATGTGGTGTCGGAATTGCCAGCCAGGATGCTAGGAGAAACATTCCCCCATTTTGTGTTTGCGTGTCCTAACAGAACATTAAAATGCATCAGAAAATGTTCTTTGACATTTCAGCTGGAGCTCGTGATCCCCCTCTATCAGTGGTCCGAAAGTTTGTCCACTTGTTGGAACAGAGCCCACTGGATCTGCAGGAGGAGCAAGAAGTGACGTGGCTTAGGGAAGAAGTGGTCACAAGGATCCGCTCCAACCAACAGATGGAGAAAGACTTAAATCTGATGGACATTAAGATCGGGCTGCTGGTGAAGAACAGGATCACGCTGCAGGTTAAGAACTTTAATGGAAACTGGTATTGTTGTGAGGTTTTAAGTGTCACAACTCATAAATGGAAAGATCAGAGGGTGCAGTGGCTTTTATCTATTCCATATGAAGTAATTTGGGGCTTGTTTATTTAACAGGATGTTGTTTCACATAGTAAGAAAATGAACAAGAAAAATAAAACAAGTAAAGATGAGCCGACTCCTGGAGATGGACTTGGGATAAAAGGCCTCAGCAAGGGCAAAAGAAGGAAACTGGAAGCTTATCAGCATCTCTTTTATTTGCTACAGGTATTAATAAATGTATTTGAACTATGTCTGCGTTGGCAAAAAAAAGATTTCCAGCCTCTTATATTTTCTATACTCTCACAAAGTAAAAGTCATTTTTTCACTTTTTTCTGTTTCAGACCATTCCATCCTATCTGGCTAAGCTGATCTTTCAGATGCCCCAAAACAAATCCACAAAGTTTATGGACACAGTGATCTTTACTTTGTACAACTATGCTTCCAACCAAAGAGAGGAGTACCTGCTGCTCAAACTCTTCAAGACTGCACTGGAAGAAGAGATCAAGTGAGAATGAGAATGAGAAATAATGTCAAATTCACAGCTAATAGTGATACTGTTGAAAACTGGGAGGATGCTCATTTTCCATCTCATTTTGGAATACATTTATTCTGATGTCAGAGTAGGATGCACTGAAATTTAACCCAATGTATACCTTTTTGTACAACAGAGGAAATAAACGAGGATTAATTAGGAATACATTTTTCACAAGATAAGTCACTGCATTAATGTGTAAAGATGGAGTCAGAACAGAAACCTATATATTAGAAAATTGTATTGTATCCAAAAAAAATTGTTGGGCTATTGATCTGTCGTGCATAATAATGGTTTGGAATCCGTGGTTTTCTTGATTGAACAATCGTTTTAAAGCAAAGTGATTTATAGCCATTGAGTTGAGGTAGTCCTATATTCTTAATGCAGCTGCACTCTTGAAGCATTAAGAGTGAAGATGCGCTGGGTTGGATCGACAGGAGTAACTAAGACTAAACACCTGACAGAGTGTGCAACATCACTTTAGACTCTGGACAGCCATTTAACTTTTAATGTTAAGCAGCATGCTGAACTGATGTGCGTCCCGAGATTATCCCAAAAAAATAGTAGGAACTTATTTACCATTTCCAAAGTGTGGTTACTAAAACAACTACAATAGATAAATTTTTTTTGTAAAAAAGTAGTTCAGGTATCATCTTTTATTATTGTCATGCATTCTGTGGGTAGGGAGCATAATTCTCTGTGAATATGTATTATATCCAGCTGCCAGACTGATCAACATACATTATGTCATACCATAGCATCAATCAGGAAAACCATAGTTTGATAAATCAAATAACTTTTTGTCTCGTGAGTTTTGTTTGGGTTTTTAATAAATGTTTTGCCAAACAGTAACTGTAAAAAATACAACAAAAAATGCAACAAAAATCATCTAAAAATGCAAATAGTTAATAGTGATGATTTTGTGATGGAACTTTTTTTTTTCCTGCCTCAGTTTAAAGGTGGATCAGATCCAGGACATTGTGACTGGCAATCCTACAGTTATCAAGATGGTGGTAAGCTTCAACAGAGGCGCACGAGGTCACAACACCCTCCGGCAGCTGTTGGCTCCGGTAGTTAAAGAGATCATTGATGACAAGAATTTTGGAATCAACACCAACCCTGTGGATGTGTACAAAGCCTGGGTGAACCAGCTAGAGACGGCGACCGGAGAGGTCAGGTAGGAGCCGACACTATGGGTGGAAATGTTTAGCATTGATTAGTTTTAAGTTTTGCTCTATGTTGGTTTGTTTTCTGTTGTCAGTTGTGTATACTTAAGGTTTTTACATTTTTTTATTTTATTTCCCATTGAGCCTATAAGGAAATACAATTGTTTTTAAACATTTAGATTATAAAAAATGTGTTTATCAATCGGCTTTCAATTGCTCTCCTTTAGCAAGCTGCCCTATGAGGTGACTCCTGAGCAGGCAATGACGTATGAGGAAGTGCGTAACAGGCTTCAGGCCTCCAGTGTGGCCCTGCGGTCTGCAACAGATAAGATGTTAAACTCCATTGTGTCATCGTTGGATGATATCCCGTAAGTTTCAAGATTCGATAACCATTAGTGCTTGTTTTCTAGTTTTTCTATCACAAAATTCCTCGTCGGTGATTGTGAATATCCATAATCTTTTACAATGTGTTCGTTTTATGTCTATAGGTTTTATGTATGCCGGTATTACCCTTTTTTCCAAAAGTCAATGTTGTCAGATAATATTGAATTTTTAAATGAGTGTAGAATAAATATCGTTTTTTATTAAATTTTTTAGATAATATCTTGCTGAGCATTTGCCATTATGATCTGATCAAGCAATTATCGGCCTAAAATCTAAGTTACCCCCAGATGGTGCAGTTTTACTAATGGCAAAGCAAAAGAAGACACTGAAAGTCTTCTCGAACTTGAAGACCTAATTTTAATTTTAAATCTACATCAGTTTCACTGTTGCTAAACTCTTTATAACTGTCCCCAAAGCATGTTACCTGCATGTTGTCGTGTGCTTGATGTGGTACCAACCCTTTTTTGTTTCGAATGTAGTTATGGCATGAGATACATAGCAAAGGTTTTGAAGAACAGCCTTCATCAAAAGTTTCCAGAAGCCTCAGAAGATGAGCTGCTGAAGGTAGAATCATTAAGATGCTGGAATCAAACCCCAGAAAACCAGTGTTGTTGTTTGATGTGTGACCTGTTGTCGTTTTTATGTTAGATTGTGGGAAACCTGCTATACTACCGCTACATGAACCCAGCTGTCGTGGCACCGGATGGCTTTGACATCATTGATTTGTCAGCGGGAGGCCAGCTTCACTCCGACCAGCGGCGCAACTTGGGATCTGTTGCAAAGATGCTGCAGCATGCGGCTGCAAACAAGCTGTTTGAGGGCGAGAACGAACACATGACTCCAATGAACAACTACATCTCTCAGACTTATGAGAAGTTTCGGTAAGAGGATTTAGATGAATGGGTGTGTACTATGTTATGCTGTGAGAGACTTCTTTAACCTTTTGGCCATACTCTAAAAAATCCCTGTTTTAGGGGGGGCATATGGGGTAAAAAAAGAAGTGACCTTCCCCTCAAAAACAAAGCCAGGAATACAAAGAACAGCTTAACAAAGCTACATGATGTGTCAGCAGGTTTTAAACAGCCGTCTGCCAAAATAAACTTCCAAATAGGAGAAGCAACATCAGCGATCGGTGTGTGTGTGGCAATTTGCCCCCGTTTGTAAAAGGGAGTGACTCATTTTAACAGGAAATCCAGTTCAGTCCAATTTTCTGGGAATCTGTGTGTTTGATTTGTTAACTCAGACTGAAGAAGGAAAAAAAAGAAAAAGTATCAGCTAACTTAGTGGAGCTTTTAACATTTTCATAATGTTTCTTTGTTGTTCTGAGGTAATGTTGTTTACTTTAACACCACAATATGTTAAGATCATTAGACTAAACTTTTAAATCTCTCCACCAGGTCATTTTTCCAAGCTGCATGTGATGTTCCTGAACCCGAGGAAAAGTTTAATATAGACGAATATACAGACATGGTGACTCTGAGCAAACCAGTAATCTACATCTCAATAGAGGAGATCATCAACACTCATTCGGTAAAACCCTGACAAAACACACTGGTTCTTCAAAAAGTTTAAACATCCTAAAAACATTGAAGAAAACATTTAAACTTTAACTACAAGCTTGTGTTTTTAAAGGGACACAATCCTATTAATGCAGACCGAACCTAGAGTTGTTTTTAGCTCTACAAATGAGGATGCTGGTCAGTAATGTCTGTACTGTTTTCAGATTACCGGAGCATTCCCTCAGAAATAAGGGAAAGGTGAATAATGTTGGACAAAGCACATGAAGAAAACTTCATCCAATATTAATTCACAAAAAAACTACAATTTATTCTCTGTTTATCCATTGGAAAAAAGGTTTTTATAGCTGGATTGTTAATAACCTGAGAAATAACGTATTAATAGTACCTCTATACTTAGCTCTCTCTCAGAAGAAGTACATTTATTTTCTTGATTCTAGTTCTATGTAGTTCCTCTGATGTTCGGGTAACTTGCAGATTAAGTTGAACAATGATATGTTTTCACTCAGCTGCTTTTGGAGCACCTGGAGGCCATCTCTCCAGACCGAAAGGACCTGCTGCATGAGCTGCTGCAGGACCTGGGAGATGTGCCGGATGTGGAGGCATTGCTTGGTATTGTTTTTAATAAAGTTCGGAAACTGCTAAGTCTCTATTTGTCCATCTCATTCCTAGATTTACAAACTGTGGCATCTTGTTTTCAGGTGAAGGAGCTGTGGACCCAAACAGCCCGAACAGAGAAAACACCCTGAGCCAGCTGGCAAAGATTGAGATCTCTCTAACACTGACCAGCAAGTTTGAGTTGCTAGAGGGAGATGACAAAGACTTGAAGACTCTAATGACCAAGTAGGTTTATGAGTCAAGGTTAGGCCAAAAATGTGGACAATAATAATTGTGTTCACAAACACAATGCTATGTTGTATTTCAAATGTTCTCATCCCGAAGCTTCAAACTATAAACACAGCTGTTGTCCTTGATTACAGAGCTTTTTCCATATATCACACCACGTCAGCACTGTTCTGTTAATATTCTGCAAAGCGCTGGCTTTTGCGACACAGTGCGTCTTTGTGGATGTCACTCAGCCGCATATCTTTGTTGCCCTTCCTGCTTCTCTGTCATGTCCTGTGCACAGAGGAAGACTTACCAATGTTAGAGTTATCTACCCTATAAACACGCATCCGTTCGGTTCACCTTCTGAAAGAATTCCTTTTAGTGTTCCTCTTTAGTTCATAATATGCATGTTTTAGCTGAAATTTACTCCATGCTTTAATAGATGAGGTGCTTTACATTCCCGTAAGGGATTTTTTTAATTATATTATGTCTACAATTCTACCCAGAAGTATTTGTTTTTTTATATTAGTGATTGGATGTATATTCCTTAAAGAAACGCCCCCCCGAAAAAATAAAATAAAATAAATAAAAGGTTCCTAAAATGAAAGACAAAGCTCAACAAAGTCATTTTTGTAAAAAGTTCAAATGTTTTGCAACCCTGTGTGCAAAACAAGTTGTCATTAAGGTTTACTAAAAACCATTAAAGTGGCGTTCCAGAAACCCACAGCTCAGTGAATCAGCTGCAAGTTTATTTAAAAGTAATTTAAATATTTATGTGAAGTTTTAGTGTAAAAAAGCTAAACATGAAGTATAGGAAAATACCCACTGTAGCAGACTGTTTAGAGAGTTCTTATGAAGTATCAGTAATGCTTAATATATAAAATACGTCAAATAAAGCACTATATCTGTGGTTCAAACGTCCACAAATAGGCTACAGTCAACATTACAGTCAAAGTTTAAAGAATAAGCCATATAAGACCAAGACTACCTGAACTGAGAAGGTAAGATGATACAAAATATTGACATATGCATAATTTCAGGCTGATAGAAAGGCACACATTTAACAATTGTAAACAAGCCATCGAAGCCTGATGTATGGGAAAATTAAACCCATTACGGGGGTTGAGGTTGCAAAAGTACAGTTTTTTATTTATTTTTATTTATTTTTTATAATGCTTTTAGATTATGTATAATTTTTTTTGACTGACTGGAAAAAAAGCTGGATTTTACCAATGTGTTTAGATGACAGTAAGTCTTCAGTGTTGGAATCACTTTCACACCTAAATTTGTTTCCTCATCAAGCGATAAAAGAGCTCTAGAGCAGATCTTGCATGCGAGTGTTTATGCTTAAAAAAAAAAGTAGTAGTGGTGTTTGATTTGTTACTAACAATATTTTATTCAATTTGAATATGTTTTTTATTTTATTTGTGTTCTTTTTTTCAGGACCAAAAAGCTGATAGTTGATGTGGTTCGGATTCAGCCTGGAGAGACATTACCAGAAATACTTGAGACCCTGGCTACTGCACCACAGGTCACAGTTTTTCTTTCCTAAAATCCAGAGAGCAACTCTTACTAACCAGCAGTAAACATCTTACGCTGTTTGGACTGTTCACTTTCTTTAGCATATGCTGTCCCATGCAATGACATATTTAAACTTTTTGTTACTAAAGGAGTCGGAGCATACAAAGATTGTCCAGCGCCGGGCGGACCAGGATGCTCAAACGCCAGAGGGGCTGAAAAGCAATCCAGCTGTGTTGGAGGACAGCCAGCTGCCTCTCGAGCAGAAGAAGAGGAAGATCTTAAGGAATCTCCGTAATCTTGAGCAGGCCGGTTTTGTCGCTGCCAGTAACAAATACCGGGACATCATAAACGAAATAGCAAAGGTTATCCTTTTCTGTCTAAAAATGTGAACTTTGTGTTCTTCCAAAACCTTCAAATCAAAATCTAAGCAAAGCCTAAACTTATAATCAACAGGACATACGGTATCAGAGACGCTACAGACAGAGGAGAAAGGCAGAGCTTATGAAGCTTCAACAGACGCTGACGGCGCTCAACTCAAAAACTGCCTTCTTCCAAGAACAGATGAACTATTATGACACTTACATCAAGACCTGTCTGGATAATCTCAACAGAAAGTGAGCGTGGTTCCCCAAAACATTGTTTTGAATGAAATTGTTGATAAAATTTTAATTTCTCCTTTTAGCTTTTGGCAGCTTTGGTTTGATGGATTCGTATGTATGTAATTAATCGTTGCTCTGTCTTCAGGAATTCACGTAGATCCATAAAACTACAAAGCAAAGGAGAAGAGAAGGGCAGTAAGAAGTGGAAGCCACAGTCTCTGAAGTACACAGCAGCCAGACTGCATGAGAAGGGAGTCATTCTGGAAATAGAAGGTCTTCAGACAAACCAGTAAGTCAACTGGTCATGGCAACATAATCTGTCCTATTGTGCTCTGCAAAAGTGTTTATACCCCTTGATTAGATCCTGTTAAAACTGCAAACTTGGGTGTGTTTTATTGGGATTTTAGGTCTTTTACAGCTCAAAATCTTGTGGAAAAATGTAAAACTCCAACCAACTACTTTGCACAATGAGGTTTAAGGTGTGGAATAGTGTGAACAAGTTAATGAACGTGCTTGAGATTCTATTTTAATATTTTTTTATTTGACCATTTTTAGATATGTTTGTGGCAATTTGCCTTTATTGTAAGTCACTAGATAGAAAATAGATTTAAACAGACTGGAAGAAATATGCAGTAAAGGTCTAAAGTCACAGTTAGAACCTAGGACAACCATGTTGAAAACATTATCCCTTATATTTGGGGCTCCCTCTCCATGGCTACACCTGACACTATTCAATGTTTTCTGTTGCTATCAAACAGGCTGTTTCCCTTTTTCATGTTGTCATATTTATCTCTCACCCCCAAAGGTTCAAAAATGTCATGTTTGACATTTCGCCCACGGAGGAAGTCGGAGATTTTGAGGTGAAGGCCAAATTTATGGGGGTGGAAATGGAAAAGGTCCAACTTCATTTCCAGGTAAATATTTCCTTTATGCGAAGGAATAAAGCCCAGAAAACAAAAATTAAACAACGTCAATCCTAGACAGGAATGACAGTTTGGTTAAATTTCCTGTTTCTGTCGCTGGATGATGGCCGGAAGTGTGTAGAAAAGAACGCGTTGTTGTTGACAGCCTCTCATCATAAGAGTTGATATAAAACAAGTTCTGACCTAATTCATTTTTAGTCAAATGTGTTTGAATTGTGCACGTTTTATTGTCTTTCTCCAGGAACTTCTTCAGTTGCAGTACGATGGGGTGGCTGTTATGAAGATGTTTGACAAGGCCAAAGTAAACGTTAATTTACTTGTATTCCTTCTCAACAAGAAGTTTTATGGAAAGTGAACATGCAAGGAAACAAGGGGGAGAACTGTTGGGAGCAAACAGCTAGTGCCTTTAGAAAATGTTGATCTGTTTTTAATTTAATGAATCACACCCAAATTACATTTTGTCGACTAAATCTGTGTTTTTCCATGTACTGATAGTAACCCAAAATGTACTTTAAAAAAACTGAAATTGCAATGGTATTCATATTTTATATGTATAAAAGACTGTTTTGGAAACCTTGCATGTTAAAAAAAAAGGAAAAAAAAAAGGGGTTTTTATGAACATTAAAGAAAAAAGCTGCAGGACTGTCAGCTGAAAGGTGATGTTGCAACATAAAAATATCTAATACTACCAGTGCCTATAGAATATCTAAATAAAATGTTTTAACTTAACATTAAAGCTACAAGAGATCTATTTTAATGTTGGTATTATTACTTTATAATTATATCGCAATCTTGACCAATTTGCAGAATAAATTATGTATGACAAAGATTTGTCTGTTGGGCGTTTTGGTTTTCTAGGTTTATTATAAAGACATTACAATAAAAACAAAGAAGAAAAATGGTTCACATTTTTTAACCGTTTACTATTTCAAGAGAAAAATATGTACAGCTGTTATTTTGAGATTGATGCTACATACTTTCAGTAAATGGGAGGAGATCTGCAGGCTGAGGGAGGAGGATGCTCGTCGCGCCCTCATTTGTTAATGCTTGCAGACAAAAGTGTTTTCGAAACTCATCTGGGAACACGGATTATTTCAGTTCACCGTATAAATATTTGAAGAACCTACAACAAGAATATGTTCCCACTACCATTTGGTTTGTTTGTTTTGTCCTTAAGTCAAAGCTTCGCACACCCCTCTAAAAATGGTGAGTACCTCTTTAACTACATTTGGTAGTATTGGATATTGATAATGTCTGAGAGGTTACTTTAAAAGGACTGCTAGAAATGCAATTTTTTTGTAATCCAGGTAACTACAAATTTTAGCTTTTAAAAGCTTATAGAAACCAGTTGTCTGGGAGTGGTGCATACTATCACAAATGTGCGGTGTGCAAAACTGAATTTGAATTGTATAAAATATGGTGGTGTGGCCTGTTTCTCCTCTTGATAACTTGTTTGTGGATCGCTTAAAGAGCTGTCTGATATACCAGGAGAAAAAAAAAAGATATGTTGGGCTTGCCAGTAAACTGATATGTCCTTTTTAAAAACTATATGCAGTATTATGACTTAAAACACAGACTTGATTTACAGGAATTTAAATCAAACTTCTACCATGTCAATTTTAATCTCTGGTTCTCCGGACAACTTTTGGATTGTGAACATTTTCGAGAAAAGAGATGGAAAAGCAATGGATAAAATCCCTATGTGTGCTTAATATTTTGATATACAATAATCGTAGAATAAGAGCATGATATCCAACCATCACAAGGAGCTTGTACTAATTAAGTGACATCATTTAAGATTCTTCTTTTGACATATAAAGCCCTCACTAATAAAGCTCCATCGTATATCAGAGATCTGATTACTCCTTATGTCCCTAACAGAGCACTTCGCTCTCAGACTGCAGGTTTACTGGTGGTTCCTAGAATCTCTAAAAGCACAATGGGAGGCAGATCTTTTAGTTATAAGGCTTATCTCCTGTGGAACCAGCTTCCAGCTTTAGTCTGTGAGGCAGACACCCTGTCTGGTTTCAAATCTAGGCTTAAAACCTTCCTGTTAGATAAAGTTTATAGTTAGGAAGAGGTAGAGAAGACAGCCTAATCTGGTTGGGGGAGGAACTCAGTCTTGACAGACGGTTCTCCTTTGCTCTACCTTCTTAGTGTCTCACTCTATAGGGTTAAGTTATTTAAGTTTTTCTATAGTTATGCTGCTACAGGCTTAGATTGCTGGAGGACAATCTGACCACTTCTCTCTCTGCTACTTTCTTCCTTTGTCCAATCTACTTAGTTACTGTTATTTCAACCTTGTTAACCTTTTGTTTTCTCTTGGTGTCTCCATATGTTCTTCTCTCTCTCGATGCAATCTGCTGGGGTTCCTTAGATTGGAAACTTTTTAAATTGATTTGTTATGATGTATCTTTGATTTTAATTCATTTTCTGTGAAGTGCCTTGAGATGACACCTGTTGTAAATTGGTGCTATATAAGTAAACTGATTCTTGATTCTTGATTTAAAATGAATAAATATTACAGATTTCTTTCCTCCCCAGAGCCATAACCATCTACATGTCCATCCTTAGTTAAATGATTTACTCCAACACCAATTAATTTAATTTTGAAATAAGAACCAAATCAAAAATACTTTATTTATCCCGAAGGGAATTTAAATTGGTATGAAACATATTAGTCTCATGCAATTATGAGAATGTGTACAAGGTCATGCTGGGCAAAGGTACAGTAAAAATGATGCATTTAAAGCTGTGAATCTAAAATCGCTGATTTTTATCTTGTCACGTCTTTGTGTCTCTTCTAAGGCTCCATGTTGCTTCCTCGGACTTTCTCTGGTCACTTTGTTCTGGTAACTGAGCAACCCGTGGACTACATTGACCTGTTTGCATCGGACAGTTTGAGCGACGATGGAGGATCAGGTTTCGACACGGAGTCGAAGCTGGTGACAAAACATGAGCAGCACCGTCACCAGAGGAAGCACTTTATTGTCTCTGAGGAAGCCAAAGAGTTTCTCAGGGGTTGCCTTGCAACAGCTTTTGTCCCTACTGTTTACACCCTGGTCTTTGTCATCAGCGTGCCTCTCAACCTTCTAGCCGTGGTGATGTTTGTTAACCGAATCCGTCCCAGAAAGCCTGCAGTGATCTACATGCTGAACCTGGCCTGTGCCGACCTTCTGTTTGGGCTGCTGCTCCCTTTTAAAATCTCTTACTACTTCAATGGCAACGACTGGATCTATGGGTCCTTCATGTGCAGGGTTGTGACGGCAGCTTTCCATTGCAACATGTACTGCTCAGTGCTGCTCGTCATGTGCATCAGCGTGGATCGTTTCCTGGCTGTGTGTTACCCCATGAACTCTCTTACGTGGCGGAGCCCTCGGTCTGCCACAGCCATCTGTGCAGCAATGTGGCTCCTGTCCCTGGGAGGAGTGTTCCCCCTCATAATCTCAGGACAGACGCTACATTTGACGGACCTTGGAATTACCACCTGCCATGATGTGCAGGATGTGGAAACCCTACAATCCTACTACCTCTACTTCTTCCCAATATACTGCTCCATCTTCTTCTTCATACCTCTTGCCTTCACCATTGTCTGCTATGTTCGAATTGTTCAGGCCTTGGGAGCAGCCAATGTGGAAAACCGCTCCAAGAAAACTCGGGCTATTGTAATGGTGGTGGTGGTGCTGCTTGTGTTTGTGGTCTGCTTCACTCCCACGAACGTCATCCTGATGATTCACTATATTCGGATCAGTCACATGTCCAGTGATGGTTCCTACCAGGCTTACCTGCTCTCCATGTGTGTCGGCAGCCTAAGCTGCTGTCTGGATCCACTCCTCTATTACTACGGCTCCTCTCAGTGCCAGAAGCAAGTAGCAGCCGCATTCAGGTGCACACGAGTTGCACAAACGGGGAGCACTTCCAGCACACGCAGCACGCGGACCAATGGATCAAGGAGATCCTGCAAGATGGAGGGTATGCATACTGGCCTGGGTAGCCAGTACAACAAGCTGGTGGCTTAGGACATGAGAGGCCTGTTTCCATGCAAACTTTCACGTGCAGTAATAAAAGAAGTATTTTTACTTGTTTAAGAATGTATTCATGATCCTACCACCATATTACATTAATTATATTAAAGTTACTACGTAATAAGAGACTGTGAATAATTGATACCAGGGAGGAAAAGGATACGTGGTTTTAGTTTAATACATGAATGAATAGCTGTAAAGTGAAGCATACATTGTTGTCTAGCTTCTCTGAGACAGTAGAACATCCTCTCCCTGATAAGTCTGAAGGAGTATGTCTACCAGATACACATGGAGAGGTTGATGGAGAACACTTAATTTCTGTCAAAGATTCCCAACAGGACGACTGCGACTAGTCCATTTATTCACGTTCATGTAAGGATCCAAACTCACCTTTAGCTCCACCCATCTTATATTTACCATTAGATAGTGTCTTCACCAAACTTGCACAGGTGAACTCTACAAATGTTGTGTTTTGTGAATGACATTGATTATTTGGAAATTTTCTGTGTAAAAGGGCTGAACAACATTGTAACAACATTGAAGTTTGCGGATAATGTGGCAGCAGTTGAAAAACATTTCATAGTGCTCAAGTGAGATAGAAAAAAATCCTTTGGTTTTGATTTGGGGTTTATAGTGAAAACTATTACATCCTATTATTACATAATAACTGATGTTATGATTTTTGCCTTCATGGTCTTTTCTCTTACTCCATAAATACATACATTCAGATCTGATTCAGAATCATGTGGACTACATGTTGTAAACATAATTTTAGTTAATGTAATATTTTGTAATTGTTTATAAAGTATGAAATGGATAATTTGACAGTATGTGATGATTTGCAAAATATTTCAGCAAAACTTATTTTTTTGCACTTAAGCATTGTATAGGCTTTGCATTTAAAAACTGATTCCCATGGACTGCTTCTTCATTCTTCAGTTTGTAAATGTAGTGGGATTTTTTTCTTCTTTTTTTAATTATTATTATTTGAAATTATGCTGACAAAATTATTACAACAATATCCTAACCTACATCTGGTTTTATTTGGAGTTGACAAAACTTCAGAACTGCTACAAATAGTTTTATTACGTGGAATAAAATGCAGCGCAATTGCTTCATTAAGTGTTTCATTAACTGAAGCTCACCCCTCAGTTTGAAAACTTCTAAAGAAAGACATTTCAGTCAAAGATAAAATTGTATGATTTCCATATGCTTGTTTTTATTCTTCTTTGACGCTGATGTTTAGTTTTTTTGTTGCTCAGCCTTTAGTCTCTTTGTCAGGACACAATTCTGTAAGACAACAAAACAGAAGACGAATATATCAGTGTTTAATCAAACAACACATTAAAATTATAACTTATCTTCAAGTCTCAACTCTTTGTTTCCTGGTATAAGATTTCCACCCTGTGGTGTTTTTTTGCATTGCTTTAAAATAGAAAACTAGGTATAGTGCTGAGAAGTCACTGACCTGCTGTGGTGTCGTAGCTAAAAAAGTTTTCTGGAAAGGTCAGACATTTTGCTTGATTCTTAAAATGCTCGACGTCATTGGGATAGATTTTTCCTGTCCTTGCTGGAAATAAAAACAAATAAATATGAAAGGTACATGCATATTTGAAAAAGATTTACTGAGGTGTGTAGATGAATGCAGGGCTTACTAAACTGCATGATGTATCTGCCTGTGATGTCCACGTTACGAAAAGTATCTGTCCACAGCAGGCAGTCCGAGCAAGTCTGCAGGAGGTTTCCTTTATGATCCGACAGGTTTTCTATTAATGCAGGAAAAGGTTGGACTGATTATGAGGCAGTTTTTAAGGGAGGTGGATGTGTTTGTATTACACATACTGCGAAATGTGGCTGTAAGTCCAGAAACGGTTGCGTTTACTTTCCCATAGATGCATCGGTTACTGAAAAGACAAACGTGGCAGGTTTTACACGATTTTAATCAACTAATGCTAATCTTAATCCAAACAAAATCTGTAAAAGGCCTTTAAAATTGAGGTTCACGGATTATATTCATTTAAAGCAGGGGTCTCAAACCCTGGTCCTCAAGAGCTACTGTCCTGCAGATTTCAGATGCAACCCTGGTTCAATGCACCCGAAGCAAAATAATTGGCTCGTTTCCAGGCTTTTTCCAAAATTGATGGTGCTGAATTATTTGATGCAACTCTGTTGAAGCAGGGTTGCATCTAAAATCTGCAGGACAGTAGTAGTTTGAAACTTCTGATTTAAAGTAGCAAGAATGGGTAATGTTTTAGTAAGAAACACAAAGCTGCAGGAGAGATAGACTTGAAGCCTGATATATGGTTTTATTTAACCATATTGCCTTAGGTAGGTTAAACACAATCCACACTTTTTAGATGTTTACTCATAAAAGAGAAAAAAATGGAAAACCATTAATACTTCTCTTTCCAATGTATAATTATATAGTGCATTGGGGATGCCAGTTACAATAAATCCTAAGAAGTTGTATTAGAGGACATGCAAAAAATGAAAAACTTGTCAATAAAATGAATGAATAATTTTACAAGGTCATTTAAACTGGTAGACTTACAAGCAGTAGTCACCCCAGCGCAGGGTCACCGTCAGGTTGTCTGAAGTGGGTTGCAGGTCAATCCAGGAACTTTTCATGTACCCCAATGCTTTGTGGTAATTCACTGGATCACCTGCTCCCATCACATAAATCCATTTTCCAAATAGCTTAAACCAAACGTGTTAAACAACAAAAACAAACAAACAAACGAAAATCGACAGAAGCTTAATGATTTTTCACCACTGTCAGGATTAATTTGGAGAGAAAAGCAAAGTAAGCAAGACTCACCTGGTCCAGCTCCCCCGGCATGTAAGGTTGGACTAGATCCTGGCAGTCCGGGGCAGATGCTGCAACGAGGGACGTTAGAGTCAGCAGAAACCCAACGACAGACGGAGACATGATCGGTCAGCAGATGTTCCTGATCCTGCAACAGAAAACCTTCTGATGGAATAAAGTAGAACTTGTTGTGTAAGCGCTGAAAACAAGGGAGGTGCTGGGGCAGTGGGGGGGAGTTTGTACACACAGAAATGCTCCTGCAAGGCTTTTGCAGGATCTACTCGGAAGAATGCAGATTTCTTTGGGGCACCTCTGAAATAAACTGCTCAATGCTCCCTTGTGGCAAACACCTTTGCTCCTGAATGAACTCCGGCAGAGCGCCACAGCCTTTGAAATCTCATAATAAAGGGTCAGAGTCAGCAAAGGAAAGGCTGCTTGTCTTTTGGGCGTGCTTCTCTCTCCTGTTGAGGGTGACCCAGCAACAGTCTGTGTGCTTCTTATAAGCTGCATTCGTTTTAATTGGGAGAAAACTAAGCACAAACAATCAGAATGCACAAAGTAGAACAAATAATTTACCAGAACACCATTCAGGAAGATTAAAAACTGCTTTTATTCATCAACAAGTTCATCAAGTGGATTTTTTTTTTTGAATCCAAGCAAAACTTAACCAAATTTTAATGAGATTTAACTGAGCAGGCTACAGTACAATTTGTTGATCTAATTGCCCCTTAACTCTGTTGCAACATAATAACACAGTTTAGTGCATGTTAAACTGGATTCATCTGGGGAGATGGAGGCTCTCCATAGAGCTGCGACATCTCTCTGCTCTAATTCTCAGCTGGTTGATTCTCAGCAGGCTCTTTCTCTGTTTTTTCAACAGCAGGCGATGCGCTCTCCCTGTCATCTGGACACAGATCTGAAACAAAGGGGGGGAAATATGCAAAAACAATTAACTGTTTTCTGTGATACCCATGTTGGGTTGAGGACTAGTATATTGACTCACCTGTGCTTACAAAGTGATACTCTGGGAGAAATCCAAGACATTCTGCTTGCTTTTTGAATGTGTCCAGCTCAGATGGCTCCAGGGCGCCAGTCCGTGCTACAAAGAAATGGAACTTGTCAAACTCTGACCCCAGATACTTTTTTTTTTTTCATTCAGTGATGTGATAACAGTAAAGGAAAGCCATCTCACTGAACAGAAACAGGTATCGGCCCTTTGATTTGCCATCAGGCAGGTGTGTGGTGTCCTCAGACAGGAGGCAGTCGCTGCATGTCTCATAATACTTCCCATCATGATAGGAAGTGTGACCATTGATAATAACTGTAAAACATGGGGGATGCTATTTTCAAAAGGCAAGCTGCATAAAATTACCCAGAAATGAAGAAGCTTTTTTGGTACATTAGCTTCTAAAATACACCAAAACTTTTTAAAAGGATTTGTAAGCATGCTACACCCACATGGGAGTGAGTCAGTATAGCAAGAAAGATGCATTGATTATTTTAAACACACATACAAGTGGTGTGGCTTGTTATTCCTGATATGGAGACATTTGCGGCACCCTGAAGGCACTTTTCTTCACCCCTGTGATGAGAAACAACAACTGTGGATATCAACCCTAAAATTCATACTGATAAATCATAAAAAAATAGCTGTACATTAATCTACAGTATGAGGTGCTTAACTGTCTAACAAAGCCACTAAGATTCATCAGGGTTCTTACAGACGATCTGCCCAGTACAGGGAAATGACCACGCTGTCGGAGGAGGGGGAGAGTTCCACCCAGGAGCTGTGCACCAACAGCAGGTCGGCCTTCAGGCCGTGCTTGTCCCAGGATCCGACGTGGAGCACCCACTTTCCATAGATCTGCACAAAACGTTACTGCACATTTAAGCCAATTCTTCTTTTTTTTTTATGTTAAATAAATGATGTGATGAGATTTTCTTTTACTAGATTTTTTATTTTTAACTTCTATCCTTAAATTCTAATAATAATCACTCTTTGTTTCATTACTTTTATTTCTTTATTGAGTTACATATCATAGTTATTGATTAATGTTAACATATATATTCTCATATTGTACAATCCATTTTACAGTGTTACAGTACTTCAAAAAATATATAAAAAAAATAACGCATCTGTTTTTCTATTACTTTAAAAAAGAAAATCACTCTCGGTGACCCCGGTTATCACCGGGGAAAAAAAGTAGGGACAAAGAGCAAAAAATGAAGGGAAATGTAAGAAAAAAAAATACCCCTGACAAAAAAGCCCTAAAATTTTTAAAGTAGGAGTTTTACATAAATCCCTGAAATTGAGTTTTCCAATTTGAGAATATTGGCAGCAAAATAGGTGATTAAGTAAATATAACAAAGAATACTTTATTTTTTAACAAATTATTCTTTGGAAAATGAATTGAAATGTATAAGATGCAGCAATATAGGCTAATATAAATAAATTAGAAATGGAAGTACAGCATAATAGTAAGATGTATAAACTACATAACCTACTACCTACAATATTTGTTTTGCCTGTTTATATTTCCAAATATGTAGCATTTTAGTATTTTCTATAAAAAATAATGCCCAATGTTATTAAATGATTAAATAATTTTTCCCTTTCTTAGCTATAATCCTAAAATGAAAGCATCTTGCGATCCCTGCTCCCCGAAAAACAGTAAATCATGAATTCTGTTTATCAGACACCTGACAGCATGCTTCAAGTGAAGGTAGTTAGTGTTTGGAGACTCTGTACACATGTCCTGATCTCCTAACAAACCATCGGAGACATACTCACAGGGCTGTGGCTGTCCAGCACCAGAGGCTTCACCAGCTCCTTGCAGTCCAGCTCAGACGCGGCACTCAGGGAGGTGAAAGCCAGCAGAGCTACAACCAGCTGTGCAACCATGGTTGGAGACAGCAGGCAGCCAGGGACGAACACTGATGTCAGGGATCCTGCTGCCAGGTACTCTCAAAGGAAACCGGAGGGACGCCTTCTAACAGGGGGGTTGGGCCAGGCATGCAAAATGAACTCTTTGCACCGAAGAAAATGTTAATTTTATCACCTCTACTTATCCCTGTGCACCAAAGCCCTATAAAAGATCTTGGAATCTCTTTCAATTTCTCAACAAAAATGAATAATGTTGTTGCCAACAAGCTGTGTCACAGAGATCCACAGCTGAATAAACATGTTTGGTTTCTCTTGGAAACAAGTGTTTAAACTTTCGCCTCCACTTAGAACTTGTGTCCTATTTTTATTGTTACATAACAAGCAGCTGGCAATGTGTGAATAGCAGGACCCCCACATTTCTCAGTATGTGAGCAGCGTGTTGCATAAAGCATCAGACACCCTGAGAGACACAAGCGTTGGGAAATTTACCTCATTCTGCCTTTATCTGTACTAAAACCTAAAAAATGTTTAACAAATTGTACAAAATCAAAATTGACTGGTGTTTATTGTATATCAATAAAGTGAAATATGTCATTAATTTTGATGATGCACTTGTAAGCATCATCTTTAGCTACGCCTGTTACTTACACTTTATATCCTACAATTAACCCGCAGAAGGGAATTTAAAGTGAATTTGCCAAGTGAAACCTTTGCTTTCCATCAGTGAAAGCAGTGGACATTAGATAAGTCAGGCTTTGTACAGCAGAAAAGGGAAAACAAGAACGAAACAATAAGCTCTGCTTAGGATTCTGGTCCTGACCCTTGATGTTTGAATCGAGTTGGAAATCGAATCTTCTGTTTAAGGTGAGATCATCTTACCGTGTTTTATTCGAGATGTTTTGAGGTGTTTTGTGCATCACAGGACTATTGTTTTGAGGGTTTGCATTAAAATTTAAACCCCAACTTTTCAATGAAACAACATTTTTAGCATTTCATGTTATGAAGAATAAACTGATCCTTGGTTAGTAGAAAGGTCCTTATTATATTTTTTATTAAACATTAGTGATCGGTCTGACAAATTATTTAGCTCTGAAAACCCGATCTGAACAGGAATTTAAGACTTTTGTTTTCATGAAGCACATCAAGAAGAACTTGTGTGTGCATATCTTGCTACATGTAGCTGACTGGAGTGTGAAATGAAAGAAAAAGGTATTTTTGACACCATCACCTGGGTGAATAGAAAGTCACTTGAGGGATTAAAGTATTCGTGTTTATTTCTTATAGCTCTTTTCTCACTGAAGAAACAGGAACAGCTGCAGCTCTCTACTCTTGTCTCTGTAAATCTGTTAAATCATAACCAAAATAAACCTGACAAAAAGGAAAGATGAAATTGACATTAATGTTCAATTAATGTCCGAAATTTGCAATATCGCTTTATTTTATGTAATGTTTAGTGAGACAAAACTATTGAGCTTTGAGCAAAAGCTCAACTCCTCAAATCTAAAAAAGAGAAATTGAAGTCTCTCAAAATCCAAAAATGATTCTTTTGGAGAATTTCAGGATTACAGGACTAAGATGATTTTTTTAAATTATTCATTCATAATTTATAGTTTGTGTACAATTTAGGATTCGTTTTCAAAGGCAATATTTTGGCCAATTAGGAAATAATGAATACAAAGAATAAAAATAACATTTGCAGCCAACACTTCTATCGATTTTTAGATCGATAATGTTTCGACAGTTTTACAAGACATAAAGTCAAGAAACACAACACACTACACAATGTTTGTCCTCATTCTTTTTCTATGTTCATTGTTATCCTAACTTTTTCTAAAACAATGTGGGAAACTAACTTATATTATGTGAGCGATGAACTAACTGCCAATCTAGAAAATCTATCATCATAATGACATAATAATACAATTTTTAACGTATCAGGAAAGTTTAGTTCAAAACTCATTAAACACACAACAGTGAATAGTTTGCAGCAGTCTACAGAGTTTATTTCCAAACAAGTAAAACAAGTTATGCTCCAGTGAATTAACTAAGAAATCACATTTGAATATTGATTAGATGCAAAGAGCGCAGAGGATAATTAGTGCTTTCACTATTGCTCTTCAACGTTCCCCTCTGTAGGTACAGTACTGTGTTCCTTGTCCTCAGGGCACAGTTCTGAAACACGAAGGGAGGAGGTCAAGTCGTGTTTAATACTTCAAACTGAAAGACAGACTAAATCTTACCAGAGGTTTCCAGAAAATAGAGATCAGGTAAGAGATTGAAACACTTTGCCTGCTTATGGAAAACCTCAAGATCGGAATCCCCCAGTTTCCCTGTCTTTGCTGAAATTTATTGAAGAGTAACATAAACAAAAAATAAAATAAAACGCTAAATTGGAGATGAGTGACTTCACAGCACAGGCGGAACATGTTGACACGGAACTCACTGAAGATGTAGAGGTTTTTGCTTTTTCTAGCCTCCCCGTTCACCTCGGCCACCGCGTGGTCTGCCCAGAGGACGCAATCATCACACGTCTCCAAAAAGTTCCCAATATGCTCGTACGTGGTGGAGTTATAGTAAACTAGAGCAGATGAAACACATCATTCATATTTTTGTAGTTGCAGAGTTACTGGTCTGATGGATAACACATGAAGCCCTGACCTTTACTTACAGATAACCTTGGTAGTGTTTCCTGAAGTGCTGGAATTAAGGGCTCCACAAACACATTTCCCCTCACTGCCAAAGAGATGGAGAAATACATTAACTTTAAAATGTTGTTTTAACAAAGTTTTTTCTCACTAAAGGAAAATAGGAGTGATTTCCAAGTGAATTTTACATCTTGTCCATGTAGTGCAAACTGAATTCCTCGCTGCCAGATATGGTGGAGAGCTTCATCCAGGAGCTGTTCACAATCTTTTTTGCCTTCAGATTGTATTCGCTGTCTGATGCTCCGGCTTGTAAAACCCATTTCCCATAAATCTGAGAAGAAAAAGCAACACAACTGACATGCTCACATATTGTACTTGTCAATTTACAACATTGAAAAATTACCAAGGGTAAAAATATGTAGTTCCTGATTTGACGACCAGTTCATCTTTAGCTCTGCTTACTTTGCTTCGGTCCTCCAGAGGTTTGATCAGTTCGTCGCAGCCTGGATCAGTCGTGGCAGCCAGAGAGGAGAGAGCCAGCAAAGCGAAGCAAAACTGAATAAACATGGTGGAAAGTCGAATCGAAGTCAAGTGGAAGCTGCTGCACTGACAGGACGACTGAGCTCTGTCAGAGGAGCCTGGATTAAGATTAGGAGACAATATGTCACGTAACAGAAAGAGTGGGAGGTTTGATGTGGGCGGGCTGTACAGAAGTGGGACTATGTGATATTTTCACTTAGACTTTACACCAGAGACCAGAACTGATGCAACGTTCTTTTGGTCGTTTTTCCATATTGATCAAAGCAAGGGTTTTCATGGCCTTCCTAAATAGGAAAAGTTCTTTTATGCCTATCTTAGAAAGTATAATAAACACAATTCATTACAAGACTGAATTAATTGTTTGTTTATGGCTGTTTTCTCTGACTTTTCACCCAGCGAAAAATGGCAACAAAATGCATAAATTGTTTTGTGTTTTAAACTATGCATCCCTTTCATTAGTTTAGCCAACTGTGCATTATGTCAATCAGTGTTCCCTTTAAACAAACTGTCTCAACACAGACAAAAAAAACAAAAACAAGATTAACCTCTTAAAATTAGCTTTACTGTCTCTATATTATTTTGATAGCTACAAATATTTAGACATGTAAGATCTTGTTTTTATATTTATTTTTAAAAAGTATTTTTAGGCAAACCATGACAAAATTCATACATTTGTGTTTGGTTCAGTTTTACAAGGAGACCAAACATATAATTTTGACTGTAATCTGCAATGCAAAAAAATAAGAAGCGAAATTTTCAAAATGTCCTTGTTAAGCTCTGTAAATGAAAATATATTTTGGCTCGATAGTGATAATGTATTTTCTAATGCAATAGGTTAAACCTGGAATAAATAATCATGAGAAATATTTCAGTGTAAATAATTATTACAAATAAATATCTACTATTTTATTAAGAACCACAAAATTCAGATCCTAACTGTACCTCATTCTAAGGCCTCAGGTCATCCTGAGATATTTCTATTGATTCGCTGCGATAGACTTAGACTTCCGGAGGAGACACTGACCATGTTTCCTCACTCTGCTACTTTGTTCTTTTCCTATTTATCCAATTTCCACGTATTTACTGTTATTTCAACTGTCTCTCGGTACAATTGGTCTGATGTTCTGTTAGCTTCCCTTCCTGGAGGGGCTGAGATAATTCCGCCAACAACTCAATGAACACCTTAAAACTAAACAAATAAAAAAATAAATAAAAAAAATATGTAGGATGACTTTTAACTGTGTATTTGGTCCTTCATAATTTTAAAGCCTGTAGTGAAGAAACAATTGCTTTTTATCAAAAAAAAATCAAAAGAATGCTGAAGACCCTTCTAATTGTCAAGCACTTTGGTGGACATGTTCCTGTTTTAAATGTGCTATGTAAATAAAGTGAATTGGATAAATCCAGTGTAATGTCAACCAATTATTTGTTTGTTTTTTTCTAAAATTGAAGTCTAACTCATTTTTTTATTATTATTCTTTTACCTAAGAAACTTTAAATTTGTTTTCAAAAAGTAAATTTTTTTTTTCTCCAAGATATTATTTCAGATGCTACAGAATACATATGAAAAATAACATGTTTGTATTTGGTATGTTTACACAATAAAGTATAATCTTTATATAAAATGCCTCATATCAATAATTAGTAAGCTACACTAGTTTTCCTACTGAAGAGTGAAAGGAGTCAGCCCATTATGTTATAGGTTTGTTTTTATGATTTCAGACATGCATACTGAGATTAACTGAACACAAAACCTTTGGGTTTAGAACTGATTGTCAATAATGCAAATAAGAAGTTATAAAGATTTATGAAACCATATTTGAATTAACTTTTTGGGATGCTTTTGAAAGAAGGAGTTGTTTTAGGATAATTACTCTTTGGTCCAACTTTTGCTAGACGCTGGCTCTAAAACCTAAGACCTTTTCGTCGTAGGTAAGATTTATTAGATTCAGTTAAAACAGTTCACATTAAAGGTGAAATTAGATGCTACAGTATATCTCTGTACCCAAGATTAATCAAAGACTCATTAAAGATGATTATGGTTGTGAGCAGAAAAAACATGTAGTGGTTTGTGTTGCTGTGCATCTAAAGAAGGCTCTGACAGAACACGCTCTTACAATCTAATAAAAGCGGTCAGGGTTGCCAACCAGTTTGTTTTATAAGATATTCATTTTTGCACACGCATCTTTAGAAGCTCCAGAATGGTCCTTGAAAACGGAATCCACCTCCTTTATCACTTTATTAAGTTATTACTAAAGCTTCCATTGAACAAGGGGTTTATCATCGAAGCTAACCTGCCAAAGCAGGTCTTGCAGACAAGTTGTATACGTCTCTCTATTCAGGAGACACAAAAGCAAATGTAGCAAAAACACACATACAAATTTAACCCTCACTGTGCATCTTTTGCATGAATTAAAATAGTTTTTTTCTCAGCTAGAGTACTGGACAGTGTTGAAACACTGGATTTATAGTAGAGAAAAAGGGAAGCAGTTCAAATCTGCAGATACTAATCAGATACTAATATATTTAGTGCCTTGATGTGTCTAATTTTAGTCTTAGCAACAATTACACTAATGACATTTCAACCACTGACAGCTAATGGCAGCATAATACTTGCAAACTTTGCAGCGAAAAAATCCCCCCAAAAGTTACAGCTAACAGCAAAGACATTAGAGTTCAGGATACATTCCATCAAAAGCGCTTCAGTGTACCACTTAAAATGGCAGGATTTTCTGGCCGGTTACTGGTCTGCACTTTGAGTTTGTCCACCTTGTTCATCCAAATTTTCACATACCCTAACCAGAGTTGGTCAAAACTACCTAACAAAAAAAGATTGTGTACTAACATGAATCATGCTTTAGATGTTTTCAGGTTTTAAATACCATAAAACAAGATGAGCCTGAGTATGCCACTAGAGAGAAACATGATTCACTCAGATCAACATCAATATAATAATTAAAGAGAAACACATAACTGAGGGAAGAGAAGCTTTATATCAGCAAATTCAAAACCCATGAAACTTCTCTGCTTATTTACAAAAACATAATACAAGAATAAAAAAGAGAAAAATGAACACGTCACAAATCAAGTCTCACATAATTGTCACAAAACAGAAACGTGATCTAATTTACAAACTCATCTTCTTGTACTCCCACTTATGGCTTTAGTCTAAAATAAAAAATGAGAGTAAAAAATTTGTTTTTCGGCTGTGATGGTGGCTTATCAGTCCATTCCTCCCATTTCAAAGGTTCTATGCAGATATTCAAATAATAATTACATCAAATACACATACAAGAGAGAGGAGCGACATTTGCGGCCAATACATGTTGAAGAATGAAAATGGAGCATTCCCACACAAATGTTTACCATTTTACATAGTGGCAATCATGGACACTAAAAAGTAAAAAAAAATAAAACTAAAACTAACTAATCAAAAGAAGCTTTTAGCTTTCTGTACCAAGTAACATTTAAAAATCATATTAAAATCACAGTTTAACCGGATGACAATTATTTTGGAGTAATCAGTGCTTTCTATGTTTGACCTTTGCCGTTCATACTTAACATCTCCATCTCAGATGAATTCAAAGAATAAGACCCACCGTGCTTTTTGTGGTTCGAGGACCAAAACTCAGCAATAACTTAAATTAATATTCAAAGTAGCACAGGTCAGAAAATTCACAACTTAGGCAACTTCTGGTTCTAAAAAACAAAAAGAAAAGACAACCTTTTTTCTTTAAGATGGTAGATCAAATGTCGTGTTGCAAGAACTGTATACCATGGACTGAGTGGAAAGTCTAACACCTGAAACCTGCTACGTATGAGTAACATCTTAACAATGGTTTTTAATTTCATCTCATTATTTATTCAAATACAGAAAGAGGATATTTTCTCTTGCTTGGAAAGAAATGGACAAACTTTATAACTGCGCAGTATTATTGCCTTATAACTTTTGGGACAACAATAACCAGTCATCTTTGCTTTATGCTTTTAAACTTTAAAAATCACAAAATCAAAGGAATACCAAACTCCAGAAAATAAGGAAGCCTGATACTGTAGCATTTTGTTTAATAAGCACTGATTATAATTGTGTTTTAAAGGATATATTAAAATCTAAATTTGGATCATCGCTGATTGTAGTCTTCAGTTTTACAGAGATAAACTGAAGGATGTGTGCAATATTTCTGTGTGAGTTTAGCAAATATTTAAAAAAATGTATCTAAAATATAATAAATGACAAAATAAAGATGCAGAAAAACCGCAAATGAACAAAGATCTGTTCTAAATACCTGCGAAAAGACTGAAATAAGACTAAAACGCTTGTGACTTGGGATGGTTTTGCATTTATGTAGTAATAAAAAAGGATTTTTTCATAAAAAAGCTGAATGTATGTGTAACAGTAATTTAAATGATAAAATAAACAAAACATTCTGGATACTCTGGTTCGGCTTCAGTAGAATGTAGAGTATTCTGTTAAAGACACCTGCAGGATGTGCATAATATGCTCCATACACATCGGACGTAAATGTACAAAGAGCTCTCCTCTTGCTTTATTCAGTTGGCTTCCTTTGTACAGTCTCGTAGTTGTAGGGATAGAGTTGATAAAAGTAGCTGAGTCACCGTTTTGAAGAAAGATAAGAGATATGGGCAGAAACCATGGAGGGTTTGGGGCTAAATGGTGCACGGAGTTAAATGGTGGGGGCAGCTATGGCGGACGTAGAGTCAATAGCCTAAATGAAGTCAATTTGTGTCTCTGCTTCATCCCGGTTTTCCCCAAGACGGGATAATGGACGACTGAGAAAGATCTGCTTTCTGATTCTTCAAACGCTCATCGTCATGTTTGGAGAATACTGCTGGAATTAGACAAGCAAAGAGGAGGAGTGTAAGTGTTGTACATAGTCAGTCAGAATTTACAGAAATACAATTCCTTGCTGAAGTATTCATACCAATTTCTAAATTAAACATTTTACATTCACAATTTTTTATGTCAATTTTCAAAAAGTTTTAAACTATGGTTTTATCATCTCATGGAGCAATGTTTATTCCATCCATTATCTATACTTGCTTCTTTCTTGTCAAGGTCACATGGGGATATTGAACATTCTGTACAGATGTTAGGTAAGTTGCATGTTTTCCCATGGACAAGTCGGGCGCGACCTCAGACCAACTTAGATGTGGCTGTTTATCTAAAACTACTGTCCTGTCTGAGAGATGCAGACAAAAAGGCCACTTTAGCTCTGAATGAGCTAACACAGTAGATCACCTTGCATAACCAATCCCTTTAAAAAACACTGGGATGGCAGCATCATGCTGAGGAGATGGTTTTCTTTTACATAGACCTGGAAGCTGGTCTCTTCATGTTAAGATGGATGGAGTTAAATACAGAGCAGTTCTAAAAGAAACTGCGATGCAGGATCCAGGCTGTACTTCAGACGGCTTGAACAGTTCTTCTTTCAAATCAGCATCAGAACAAAGTTTCTCTATGGCAACCTAAGAGCTAAACTCAGGAATTGCTGAGCTCAACAAAGACAGACAGACACAGCGAGGTCCTGACTAAGGTAGCAAATGAAAATGTCCCATCTTGTATGTAATTTAGTTCACTATTTGGAATATTTCCACCACAGTGAGGCGGCCGGGCTGCCATAGACTTTACAAAAGTATATTGTCTGTAGTGGGTTACAATCAGCCTTTATAAAGTGATACTTTTTTTTCCTAAAAAACAAAGTTTCCTAAAGTTTTACTTTCCGAAACTTATAAAGGAAACCTCTAGTATGTAACTTACACTTTCATTCTGAAATGGATTAAGGAAGTTTCCTCCCATCTCTCCATCCTCTCTGGGTGTTCCTGGTTGATTGCTCATACTTAGGTTGCCAGGAGAGTTCTGTAAGCAGTAAAATATCTTTTTTAAAGAAAACAACCATACTTAAAGGCAGAAAACAACGCCTCCAGTCAGATGAATGCTTTACAAACCTTGGAGAGACTGTCCATATCACCTGACCCTGAAATAGATGGATTTTATATTCAATGTATTGCATCGTTGATAAATTTATAACCATAAATGTGAAAAATATACATTCTGTGTCATTTTACCTAAAGATCCGTTCATGTGATGTGGCTCCATCCCAGCCATTCCCCCCAAAGGACCGTCACTACCTCCACCCATTGGGAACTAAGTCAAATGCATGCAGGAGATACAGAAGCAGATGTAGAAAAACACACATAAAAATTTGACCCTACTGTATATGACAGTTCGCAGTCATTTTATAACAGTTCACAAACTGTGAATTGCAACAATAAAAGGGTCTCACATTCGGTCGGCTTCCACCGGGAGGGACTGTGTTTATCATAGTGTACATGTTGTCCCCAGAGTTAGTAGAATCTAACAAAACAAAACTCAATGGTAAAAGGAAAAACCATTAACATAAAGCATTAAGACACATGTCAAAGTTCAGACTTACCTGCTGGACTTGGCATTATTGGGGTTCCAGGGGCGCCCCCTCCACCCGGGGGTCCCTGAAATTGCAAGTTTGGTTTCGTTGCATTAATTAAAAAACTGTAAACTTTTTATAGTGTTTAACCTTATTATACATACCACATAGCTGCCTGGAGAGGCCGATGAGTAGGGGGTCTGGAAAGAAAATGGTGAAGAAGAAAATGAAGGTCAAAAAGTAAGTCACAAAACCTTTTTTTAGAGCTTTCTGTTTGAAAAACGTACAGAGTTGGAGTTTGGAGGATTTGGCCAGGGTCTCCCACCACCAGGTCCCCTGTAACACACACACACGTCAGTATTCTGTTTTTATGCAGGCCTCGCTCTTTCTGGTCAGAGCTGGCAACAACAACATGTTCTAATGCCAGAAAAGGAGGTAGGTGGTAAAAACAAGCAAAAAAATATGAACAGAACTTATGACAAAAGAGGATAAAATAGGCGAATGTCAACTCCCAGGTTCAAAGTAAATAACCAGTGAAAGTAGGAGTAGACAGATTTACGATATCTGACATTTGTTTTTTTTTTAAACTGAGACAATGTGCCGTTTAATCGATGGTTCAAAATCCAGAGCAGGACGTTCTTGGGCAGCACAGTGTCGGTTTTATGCCAGTAGCTGTGCTATGAATTTCTACACATTGTTACATACTTAGGTTACAAAACAAGCTTGAAAGAATTTTATTGGAGCTTTATGTGATAGAAAACACTTTTATTCCCCTTAAGATTGATACCCTTAAATAAAAGCTAGTACAACCAATTTTTTTCAAAGAATGTTATGAAAAAAAAAAAAAGAAGAGCCCAAATAAGGACCATGAAAGGGACACATGAGACGCATAGAAGAAAGTGAACTGGTTAGTGGGGACCAACATTATACTTTTGACCTCAATTTCAAACCAAATAAGGACCATGAAAGGGACACATGAGACGCATAGAAGAAAGTGAACTGGTTAGTGGGGACCAACATTATACTTTTGACCTCAATTTCAAACAATTTGTTTGGAGTAACACTAACACTCCATATAAATGCGAACTAAACTTCCCACAGTGAGACATGATAGTGGCAGCAACATCCTGGAAAAATGTTTCTAATCAGCACTTACAGCTAAGCTATTAAGAGTTGTTGAGAAGATGAATTCAAGCTCATAGAAGAAAAAAAAGTTGGGCTGTCATAGATATTTCTGCAAAAACATACGGCTCTATGAAGCTCAGAGTGATGGATATAAATGCATGTCAACTTTAAATAGTTATTCCAGAAAGAAATTTTAAAAATCCAACATTAATCATATAATACTCTAGGGTACTTTGTGTTGGATTTTTCATAAAAAAAATAACAATAAAATACAAAAAAAACCCTGTTTAATTGTCACAAATTCAGAACAAGATTAGAAAGCTGAAATATATATATATATATATATATATATATATATATATATATATATATATATATATATATATATATATATATATATATAATATTTTTGTTTGCATTACTAATATAATCATGTGTCCACCACTCACATGCTCATACCAGGCATCCCAGGACCAACCAAGGCATTCAGCGGGGGTCTCATTCCACCTCCATAGCTCTTTAGAGTAGAAGAAAAAACTCTCAAAAACCATATTGCTTTGTAAAAGTCCCTTCATTTGATGATTGTCCCATACCTGTTGCCCCAGAGGTACCATGCCTCTAGGTGGAGTCATCCTCTGCATCGGTCCTCCCATGCTTGGATGCCCTTAAACGTGAACAATAGTCTTATAAATGGACCGTTGGTGTTAATTTAAGACTCTTGATTGAAGTTTTATCCGATTTGGAAGATTATTAGCAGTCTCTTTGTTGAAAAACCAAAATGTCATTATTTTTGCTCTCTTAAACATAAGACAGTAGTAGCTTCCAATAGTTGATGTCATTCGGACCAAGGAATTTTAATTTTAATTTCTAAAGATTTAAAAAATGTGATCATTCAAATTTGTGCAGAAAAGCTTTTTGCACAGCAAGCTCTATTATAGTCAATTTTGCTGTCCAGTGATCAAAGACATAATTATGCACCCAAGTTGACTGTGATGACAGAAACTGCCGGTCAGTGCAGGAGCGTCACTTTCAACTTTTTTCAAGCCAGCTTTTCAGCTCGGTTGAACTTTTAAAACTAACTTATTTAAATCTTATTAAAATACTTGTTAAGAGTGTCGGGTTATTTACGTTTTACAATCCTCAAAGGACCAACAGAGACATGATGAAATAAAACCATTTTGTTTTAGAGGAAACACTTTGGTTTGTATGTTTTCATTTACATTCCGTTGTCAAATGTTCTAGTAAGTATCAATATCACAGAAGATGCTGCAACAGTGAGGAAAGTAAAGTCCCGCCAGATTTTTTTTTCATAATAGTAGTTACCTTGCTGTCTTGTTGGGTCCAATCCTGCAGGTAACATAGGCTGGCTGCCTGGAACCCCTCCAAGTCCCTAAAGAGGGGATAGTATTCACAAATGAACAATATTATCAGCGGTTCCACACAGAGACCTCGTTTGTCGACCATTTAGTTATTGTAGCATATAAAAGTATCAAAATCCAGTTTCTTTTGCAAATAAAAAATTTAATAAGTGAGGTGTGGATGTTTATACACAGCCTGAAATAAAGTTCAGGGAATCAAATGCTTCAGCTTCAGAAGTGAATCAGCTTAAATGTGCTTTAATCTCAGCATAAATCCAGCTTTTCTATCAAATTCTCAAAGGCTTCTTAGAGAATTAGAGACCAGGGAACATATTAGAAATGTTTCAACCAGGGTTTAAAACATTTCTTGCTATACTTGTGTAGTACGGCAAGAACAAAATGCCTATTGTGATGTTACATTTATAGTTGTATTCTACAATTACATTTAAAAAAAAGTCAATTTATCCCAAAGTCAAGTCAAATGTTACCGTTGCAAGTTTTAGTGGAAGCTGTTGGCAAGGAGAATCTCCAGTAGCAGTCAGTCTAGTAACAAATCTGAAGAAGCTGGTGTCATGAGGTGACGAGGTATTTTGTAAAACAAAATATCAGTTCTACATGGAAAAATGTGGGAGTGAAATACCCCCAAAGCTTGCTAATGTATTGAAATAATAATAAAAAAAATATTTTCTTTGACTTTTTCACTTGACAGTTTTGGCAATTTGTCAAAAACTAGGTATGATATATTTTGCTGTATGCCTGGATTTGCAAGTGTTGGAGCAGTTCTACCTGATTAGGTAGTCTGAGAGGCGGTCTGGGTCCTCCAGGGTATCGAGGTGACATGAACGACTAAAAAAAAAGGTGAAGAAAGTGGCAGATTAATTGAGCTTTTGTTTAATTGTAACAAATCATGATAACACTAAAAAAGGGTTGTCAAGGAACTACAAAAATCTTCCAAAAAGAAATCCGGGATTTGAGCATTGATAACAAAGGAGGACATAGAGGCCAACTGAGTTTGGAGTTTTTGGTGTTTTTCTACTGCTAAATGGGAAATTAACAACTTCATTGTAATAAATTAATGCAAAATCCCGGGTAACAAACCATGATGATTAGTGATAATAATGTCAGTGCACTTGTTAGCTGTCGTGGTTTTGGCAATGTGTGTCTAAACCTTCTCATTTTGCAGTTTGGAGAGGAGTCTCTCATAGCTGTCAAGCTTTAAAACATGTGTCGTCAGATAGCGGCAGAGGGGAAGCAATGTTACAATAATCCACAAGAGCGCAGTAGTCCTCTTCGTTCCATCAGAATGAATAGGCGACAAAAAACACAGGAAAAATATTAAATGAAATCTAAAGTACCTAAAAATGTGCATTACCGTACCTACCCAACCATACCCTAGCATTTTAAAAACGCTGATCTTCTGTCCAGACTCATGTTGGGTTTTCTAAGCACAGGATTGGGAAATATCTCAGTAGGCTATTGATCCAGATGACTGAAGCTGTCATCTGAATTTGACTGATAATGACAGCTATAAATTCACAGAGCATGAAGTCATTCATAGCTGTGAGGGCTTCCTACACTGGAGTTATTCCTACTTTGAGAACATGTTCATGTTCATCATGAACATGTTCATAATGTGGCTTTGCCTTACACATACAGAAATTCAGATTGTATGTAAATATCTTTTGTGTTTTCTTTCTCATTGGTCCTGCACTTTCTGAAAAGCCTCGTTTGCTGTTAACATATTTCCTCCTTTGTCTGCATTATCCTGAAAGGAATGTACCGGTACTTAAGGCATGTCTACACTGTTAAGCAGCAGTATCTTCACTTCACCCATTTGGCCAGTAAAAGAAGATTGTATGGGGAAGTAAATAACTAAAAGAGATATCAAGGCTCAGCTAAAATACACCAGTTTGTAGCAATTTTGTAAGTGAGCCCTAAATAAAAAGAAGCACTAAAAATGTCTTTGATGGAACAGCCTATCTGGTTAGTTACCATTGAAGGGTAAACTGAACAGATGAATATTCATAGAAACATAAAACAGATTACAACTCTGTGTATAGGTGTATAGAGTGCAGACCTGAAAGAATCCTGGAGGAACCGGCCCCACTGGCATGCTCTCTCCTGGGGGAAGGTTCCCGAGAACAGGACTGGGAGCTGCAGCAGCACTCTAAACGAAAGAAAACAAAAACACACATAAACAGATTTAAAAAGCCAAATACTTCTTAAAAATATACAGCACCTTGCAAACCTATTTACAACCCTTGAACTTTTCCACATATGGTCAAAATAAAAACACAAACCTTAAAGTATTCTCTTGGTAAATGTTGTTCAGAGTGCATTTATTTTCACCCTTTTTCATTCCAATTTTATTGAAGAATAAAAAAAAGAAAGCCACTAATATAACAAAAAGACATCCAGTGAAAGTTCAGACATAAATTAAACTGGGAATCTGTGTCTAGGTTTCTGCATGTCTAGACGTGGAAAGACCCTTGAGACATAAGCCGGTAAAAAACCTAGTACATTAAAGATACCAAGATTTGCCCAGTTAATTATCTGGAAATTCCAGTTGTAATATTTTACATTAAACAAACACCAGCTATTCTAATTTAGAGAATGAAACAGCAAAATATCAAAAGAAATTCCCAATCTGAGGGTTGTTTCCTGCTGTCTCTCCCTTAATGGGGTGTTTCCTGTTTCCAAAAGTGCCCAAGAGATTTTGGCCCAGGTTTGTTTTTGTACAGTTTATTTATTTTCTTGTGTTGTTGGGTTTGACCCAGACGGGTGGCGCTGGATCATTTCAACAGAGCCTCCTGACCACTTCCTGTGGCCTCTCACCCATCCCATTCAGGAGCTTCAGGCAGGAAACACTCAGAAATATAGGAAAATGTTGACAAAATGCAAGTGTTCCTAAATGACAACGTATGGAGATCGTGCATCCACTGTCAGTTCTGTGTTTCTGATCTTCTGTCTTGCTGTGGTGGCGGGATAAAAGGAGTCTCTGAAGTTTCTACCAGCTGACTTTTTAGGTCAGATAGAAATGAGGTTTAATCAGAGCTGAGATAAAAGCGGAATGATGATGACACTCCTGTATTCTCCACTGCTCCCTCTAGCTGCTTTACGTCTTTAATGGTCATTAATGGCTGGCAGCAGGGTGTGGGATCTGGAACAGCTTTTGGTTTTCATGTTCTGCTGCAAACATAGGCTGATGAGTATACAGATGGACACAGATTGATACTATGTATCTCCATTTTTTCAGTGATGACAGACTGGATTTGGTTTGTCTTCGTATTTGTGTGTATCTGTGTCCTAGTCAAGTGTTTAACATCATGCACATCATGCTTTATGCAAGTCCCCCTCTTGCCGTTCTTCCACTCTATTGTTATGCAGCATGGATTAAACCACCATGCGTTGGCTCCGCAGCAGCCTGGAGGTCTGCTGAGTTTGCTATCACGCTCAGAGGAAGAACCAGAAAAAGGAGGACAAAAAGGAGATTATGAGTGTGTGTGTGCCTGTGAAAGTAAGTGTGTGCGGGACCAGAAAAAATCTGAAGGAGAAGACGAAAAAAAAAAAAAAAAAAAACCCCTCAACCTGCCCTGCTGA
>JAVLVB010000003.1:5301787-5338897 GCA_032876305.1 Orestias chungarensis
AATAATCTGAAGGTTAGGTCTCACGACACGGAAGAATTGCGTGAGTTATTGGTGCCTGTGGAGATTTGCATGTATAACCTGTATGACAGAACTTTGAGACCTCATTAATAAAACCATTGTCCAGTTTACTGGGACTGGTTGTGAAGATGTGTCTTGAGATGTTGAAGCAAGATCTTTACATAAAAAATGCCAGTTGGTTTCTTCTAAAATACCTTATAAATAACTGTATAACCTATAGAACAATTTAAGTTTATCAGAGTTTTTAGGAACTTGTAAAAAGTAACCAATGAATCTCAGCAAGGCTGAGGTGAAAATACAAAATGACAGAGAGGCCCATTTCCACTGCTCACTGTCCAGCAGGGGGAAATTAGTCATCAGGTTTCTATAACAACCTTAGGATGCTATAGGATCACCCAATAGGAATAGTCAAAAATGTATCTTACTACTACATTTATTGAATGTGGCCATTTTTACATCTCCTTGTAATGCAGCAAATACTGAGCTATGCTATTTAATTTATTTAGAATTAATAGTCTGGATTTAACAATAATGTCTTATAATTATTTTTGGAAACTGTGCCATTTTTTAAAACTGTGGGTTTGATAGCTGCCATTGTAAAACGATTCAGGCACTGTTCAGCACCAAGAGATAGAGAATAGGTAGAGGAAGAAATTCCTATTTCAAATAAAAATAAAAATGTGTTTTGTCTCTTAGCGGCTAAATGTACACTTAGAAGTACATAGTAGTAACATGATAAAATGACATTCATAACATTGTTGATCTACTACAAGAACATCTAACATCATCTAGAAAGGTTGTTAAGAAACTTTATTGTCTTTTCTTGTATTTTATGTAATACGTTCTCTTCCAATAACGCAGCTTCACTGAGAGAGCAGGGAATTTAATCAAACATGCTGGCATTTGACGATGCTCGGATTATAATATAAAACAGTGTCAGGATTTGATTTGTTAAACTCTTGTTTGCCAGCTCTGTGTAAATACCAGCCCCCAGCCAAGCTCAGCTTATTACAGCACTTAACCTCCGTCAACACAAACGCACCACAGATTGTTAAGCGTTGCTAATGACTCCATAATTTTCACCTCTCGCACATAAATGTGAAAGAAAAGTACAAAGTGAGAAGAAGACGAGCTGAACGAATGTGTTGGATCTGTAAAGATTACCAACATACCACTTAAAAACTGCACTGATTGTTTTTTTTTAACAGTCTTGAGCTGATTGAGTTCACTACACTTTCAATTTGTGTACAAATTGTAAATGCTATTACAAACCATGATTGTTCACAAATTAAATCCTAAACTGTTAAACGAAAACTAACTTTTTATTTGTTTTTGTACACTTCATTACTTTAACGAAACAGGGTTGTTTCAAGCCTCCTCTAAATTAGCTGACTGGATACCTCCATTTACTGTTTTTGAACTCCCTCTCCTCTTTGAGCATTTACAAAAGCTCTCGTCTCTGCAGGGCCGGGCCCTAGAGAGAAACATGTCTTGACTGAAGTGCAACACTTCTAACGACAAGCCAATCTGTAATTTTGTGCAACAATGTACACGATAATTCTTGCAATCAGTTTTCTTTGTAAAACACTGTTTGTAATGCAATCCAGAGCACTGCAGAGGCTGTTTCTCAAATACACATCTGCCTTTTCCGGTAAAAGCAAAAAAAAGTTTACTTCATAAATTATTCAAAATGCCATCCCCAATGTGAGTATCAGAGATATACAACAAGACAGATACTAATAGATACAACAACCACACATTTGGATGTGTAAAATGAGCTAAGGAAACAGTCAGATGAATGGAAGTTGTCCTACTTCTTCTTCTGCTGCAGGGAAGATATTCACAGAATGATACTGCCACCAACTTAAATAATTGTGGAGAGTGGGTTTAGCTAGATTTTTGTTTTCTTTATTTGTGTCATTCGGCAAATAATTGACTTTTTAAAACTAAGATCTAGGCCTACCTTAAACGCCTCTGCAAGGTTGCCGCTGACGTTACTTAGTCTTGGTTCATTAATGTTCTTTAACGAAAGCTCAGAGGCCCTAACAGAACAACAGCATTGATTCTGAGATTAAAATAACACCGTGCTTCTACTGATATGGTGACGTTTTTAGGAAACTGACAGTTAGATGTACACTATTTTTATTTGTGAAAAAATGCAGAAATTCATATATCCTTTCCTTTCAATTTTGAAATAAGCCCTATTTTGTACTGATCTATTACATTAAATCTAAATAAATTGTTCTGAAGTTTGACGTTTTGAGAAAAATGTGAAAAAGCTTAGAAGTTATGAGAACCATCCCAAAACACTATAAATACCGGGATAATGCAAAAAAACCTGTTTGAGTAGAGATATAAAACGCACCCAATGTTGGCATCACAAATTACCTTAATCCCATAGAATCTAGTTAGCTTCTTTAACAAAATAGTTTTCCTATAATGGTAAAAAAAATAAAAAATAACTTTACTTATTGAATGTTGCTCTACTGTAGCTCATCACTTTACAACTTTGTTGGGCTTTCATAATGCTACATTCATGGTACAATGAACCCATAGCATCAAAGCCACAGTTACACCTAATGAGATAACTTTCAAATACTTCCATCTCTACACTGTCCAGATACAGTGGTGTTTACAATGTGTGCTCCATGCACGTGTTTGTGTGTTACATGGTGGGGAGTCATTTTCATTCAATACTGCAGAGACAGAGAGCGACGCGTGGGTGGAATCTCAAAAGACTGTCTGTGTCTATCTTCCCTCACCTTCTCAACCTGCACCAGTCGCCATCTGCGTTCTGCACTCCTCCGTCTCTCACGATAACACAAACCAGGCTGATCTCACTTTAGTGCTCATACATTCGCCCCCTTACTGTACGAGCGACTTTACATCATGAGCAAATAAACAGAAACATGTGAGGGCATGCAATATCGTGTGCTTGTTTTTCTGGCTGGTCTTCCATTGTTTTCCATTAAGTGGAAAGACAACAACAACAATGGAGCTGCTATCGCCGTCATTATGTGCACTGTATTTTTATCAAATTCTTCTATCACATATTGTTCAGCTATAAAAACTAAAAGTAGAAAAATTAAAAATGAACATACAGCATATTATAAAACCTGCGATAAAACCTCAGCAAGTAGCTGCAAACTAAAACTCTTTCAGTTTATTGCGTTTGTTATAAGCAAATGTTTGCTGCAGGGGCCATCAACAAAATTTGTGCAAAGCCCAGAATTTTTTAAAAAGAGACAACATGAGAGCCAGGCTGAGATTAGTCTTAATTCTGCTGATGATGGCTGAAAGATGCTCCATTTAATAAATGGCAGTTGCCATGCAGTATTACTAGTCCTCACTTTTCCTCATTTGAGTGTTAAACTTTGTGGATTTATTTATTTCGTCAGTGAAAATCATATATAAATGCAATGCAAGCTTTACAGGTTTGGTTAAATTACATTTGCTCAGACAAGTTAGATCTTAGCATGGGCAAATCACTCTGCTTGAATCATTGATGCTAATATCAGATTAATTACTCAAGCTCAGCATTCTCTGAATAACTCCTAAATCTGGAGAGCATAAATTTCCCAAACAAAAAGTGAGAAGTTTAGAGCTCATGTTATAAATTTCATTGCACTGTCCATTACAGTTTCAAATAAAATGTGACTAAAATTTGGAAATAAAGTGAAAATCTTGTAGAAATCAAAATGTAAGAGGGAAAAGAGTCATTTAACTTAAAACGTGATGTTAACTGTTTTTGATAACCAAGCCTCTTGATTTCCTGAACTCAGCTGAATGTGGTCTTGATAGAAGATCCAGTTTGTGTCAGCATTGGATTTGCCTTTTGAGACAAATGCAAAGACAATACTCCAAAAAATACAGATCACAAATAAGAAAGAAAAGAAAAAAAATATTTTCTGATAATTTTAAAGTGGAGCGTAATTATTATTAATGGAAATAAATGTTTTTCTTACTAATAAACAGAATGACCTTCCTTCTTTAAATAGTTACAGGAATTAATACTTTTATCCACATTTTACTCATCTGCAAGCTTGAGGTAAAATATACTTGATCATGGAGATGAAGATCCTGAAGCAAAACAGTTTGTCATAATTTCATTTGATTTTGTCATTTAATTTCCCTTTAGGATAAATAAAGTATTTTTCATTGATTGAATGATTGATAAATTAATGTTATTTAATGTGAGCAAGCATTTTTAGAAAGCTAGTAACTCAGTAATCTCTTAAAAAAATCCATTATTGAATTTTAATCAGTTTTATAATGCATCCTACCACAACTATGCAGACAGCAGTCAGATCTATTAGTTACTGACAGGGAAACATGGACCTGTAGATTTATTGTGTCACTGTGTCGAACAGATCAGTGTGTGGATGCAAAACAACTTTAAGTAATTAAACTCAGAGAAAACTGCAATCATCGTCTCTGCTGGACAGAAAGAATGAGAAAATGGCATTGGTCACATTGCGACTCTCTCTCTTCAACCTTGGGGTAATATTGGACTCAAACTTGAACTTTACCAGCCACATTAAATCAATAACATCAGTGGGTTTTTACCATCAAACCAATAGTGGCTGAACCAGATTTAGAGGGACTAATCCATGTGTTTGTCTCCATTAGGTTAGACTGCTGTAATAGCCTTCTAACTGAGGGATCTCTAAGAAAACTGACCTGCACTAGTTTTTTTGTCGCTAAGAAAAGTTAAAAACACCTCTGCTCCTGTACACGTGTCTTTATGCCGCTTTGGTGTCTTAATAGTATACAAGTACATCTCTGACATATTACAACCACATGAACCAGCTCGGATTCGGATAGGATCAGGTAACTGTCTCCTGCTGGTTGTCTTCTGGAATAGACCTCCACTCTGCCAAAGTAAAGACTGAAAGCAGATATTTTTAGTTGTGCATATGAGAGTTCAGAGTATTTTATCTACACTATTAATTTACCTATTCAATCATTTTTTTTACATTTTTTTATTTATGCTTTTAAACTATAGTGATTTTTTCGTTGTTCATCATTTCCAGAAATCCCAGAGGAGTTAAAAAGGAGGCATTGTGGATGCAGAGCAGGACGAAAGAGGAGAGAAAGAAGGAGAAGGGGAAAATTCAAACCCTATGTGCCTTCCATCATACTGGGCAATGATCATATCCCAGACTCCAAAGTCTCTCTGGCAGGTTTCCTGAATATGAGAGCAGATCGGGATTTAAAGAGTAGCAGGAAAAGGAAAGGAGTAGGATTGGCAGTGCTTGTCAACAAACACCCAGGACATGGTACAGAACTCCTTAGTTAAATAAGTTACTCCAACACCATTTAATTTCCCATGGGATAAATAAAGTATTTTTGATTGATTGATTGATTGATTTGATTTTCTGTAACTTATTTTGAACTAGTTTGTGTAATCTTTCTGTAAAGTACTTCGAGTTGTGTTTGCCGTCCCTTACAACTTTGAATAAGGATTATTGTAGTAAATTCCGAACATAGTGTCCATTTAGAAGAAATGTTGCCTCAAGGCACTTTACATAAAGCCTTGAGGAGCAGACATTCTTAGAACAGCAATGAGGAAAATCTTAAATTAGAAAATGCTTCAATTTCCTGGAAATATTTTGATGAACTCATTTTAAAAAGTCTCTCTCCTCCAAAGTATAACCAAATTCCTTAAATAAAAAGTAAAATCAATTTCCAATTTCAAGAAACTAAGACCCTCCCAACTAACCCCCAATTCTGAGAGGTTTCACTCCATCTAACAGGTCAGGAAATCTTTAAATTTGTAGTTTTACCCTGAGATGGATGAAATTTACACTTCCCTTGGTTCATTTTTAATGACTCGCAATACAATGTCTCCAGAGTAAAAATACAGTGAAATGTCCAGAAAGCATCTCCTCAATTTGTGACTTGTAGTTTCTCCCCAGCGTTTTTCCAATCACTGATGACGAGCCATCTGTAGCCAGGCTGATTTGGCAGAACCATTCAAATCCAATTCTTTCCTGCGCTCCAACTACAAATCCAAAATTATAAACATAAAGGTCTCACCAATGATTAATTAAAAACAAATGTAAAATTTTTTTTTGGTTAGAATGTTAAAATTATTGGCTTAACTGAAAGAAAAAGTTAGCACCTCTTGATACATTAATAGTTTTAATTAGATTACCCTTTGTTCTGTTGTGCAATCATTTAGTTTACCATATCTTTACCAATGCAATCATCAACACTACTCTCTGCATCTGGCACATGTGCTTTTAGATGGTACTTTCCACTACCAGTAAAACTGAGCACGTGCTCCAGGGTGTTGGGTTTCTGTAGCTGCAATCAGAACTAAAGTAAGTCAATACCCATGGGAGCAAAATCATTTGAGGATGGACTGGATGCTAATTAAAGCCAATTCCAAACAAGCAAAAAATCCAATGTTAGGATGTTCCAGAGTTTGTTGTATTATGTGGAAGGAGTTGTTTAGGAGAGCTAAAATAGTGTGGATTGGTTAGCGTTAAGTCTGTAGGCCACATGGAGTAGATCAGGATGTAGAAATGACAAACCACGCAGGAAGGAACACCATCTCTCCTCCCTCAACCTCTTTCCTTCTCCCTCCATCCTCTCAATTCCCATTAGTCCACTTCCTGAAAGGGGGAGGGAGGTGGGGATGGGGAGGGGAATTGCTGTTATTCTTCATAACACCAACTCTCAATCCAATGCATATATGAGGTATTAAGAACAACAGTAATTTGTGCACAGGATAAGAAAAAAAGGCTTCTATGTCAGGGAAGCTATGCATAGGGTGGTGAAGACCGTACAGAGGATTGTTGGAGTCAGTCTCCCCAGCAACACAGACATTTACACCTCCAGATGCAGGAAAAGAGCCACCTGCATCAGGAAGGATCCCACCCACCCAGCACACTCACTTTTTGTCCCGCTCCCCTCAGGCAGGAGGCTGTGGAGCATCAAGTGTAAAACAACCCGTCTGAGAAAGAGCTTCATTCCTGAAGCTGTGAGACTCTTGAACTCCACATGAGCAATCACTGCACTGACACTTTACATGGACAAAACATATTGAACACTTTCACTGACCCGCACTGAAACAATTTAAACGTACTCAACATCATGCTGGTATACCAAACTTGCACCACGATTCATTCATTCATTCATGCTGCTGCTGCTCCAAACTCCCTACTCCCTTACATTCTGTATATTTTCTGTATATTTTGTGTTTATTACATCTTTATTCTTGCTGTTTTACTATTACATCCTATTTTATTTTATCTATTTTAATATTAGCTCTTAACACAAATTAACACGCATGTAGAATCAATCACTAGCAAATCATTAGTAAATCTGCACTTCTGCACCAACACATGCTAAATTGCACAACAAAAGTAAATAAAAAAAACATGTTCTGTACGTAAATATACCATTAGTCATACCGAATAAAAGCAACTGTGTAACACAACACCTCAGCTAAATCTGCTAAATGAAACAGTCACGTCTCAACTATACTGCTTTCAGATAAGGTTTTGATAATTTACTAAATCTCAACCTAATAACTCCTCATCAAGCATTACACAACATTCCAGTTAAGAAACCAAACAAACAAAAACTGCAATCCAGTCGCACGGAGCAAAACCACAAAGGCCCACCCGGAGGAAGATCGCACATTCTAATAAGTAATTAGAATAGCAGGAAACTTGAAAAATGGTTAAAAAACAGAAATATTTTTAATACAATTGAGTTACAGCTCCTTCCACTTACAAGTGTGCAGCCAAATTCTGGCACTGATAGAAGTTTATGCTTTTTTGGATGAAAATGCTGAAAGCGTCTTGTGGAAGGTATGAGGCTGCCTGTGATTTTGGGCTGAAGAGGAGGATGCGTTTGCAAAAGCCTTGCAGAGAAAAAACTATATTTTTTGCTTTTTCTTTGTTACATAAAAGTGACAATTTAAAAGTGCTATTTTTTTTATTTGTAGGCGCTTTTTATTAACTTTGTTAAAGTAAACTGTATATATTTATGCCAACATTAATCAAAAAAAGAAAATTACATATAGTATAGATTCAACCACAAAAACTATAAAACTAGTATCTAGATAATGAACGGAAATGTATTTTGAAACTTTGATCATCTGTTTATTGACTTTCTAGGAAGAAGGGGGGTGGTGTTTAAAAAATGCCACACCCATGTAAAAGTAAGAGATATTTACTTAATCTCTTCATTGATTATATTCATAATAACTATGGTAGCTAGTTGTTTTTTTATTTTTTTATTACTGTAAGAAAATATATTATGGCCATAAGATATGCAGTTCAATATAATTAGCAGTTAAACATTATAACAATGATAACTTAAGAACATAAAATAAGACTGAACAACTTAAGTAATGAGCTTCTGACTGTAATTATTCTAATTAGTTTTAGAGGTAGGCAAACTAATCTTTCCCTTTTATGCACCTCATGATGAATCTTTATCCAATCAAATCCTTGCAAGTCATCATCACCCCTGGCAACACATTACTACGTACGAAAGGATTCCCTCCCGCACCTGACTCTCTCCCGTGTAACATTACAGATGATTACCTGGTAAAATGGAAGCAGGACACTAATTTATATGGTCTCACTGGGTGTTTAAAAGGCACGGTGATTTCAGCTGCACAGTGGGTTGGCAAATCGGCTGTGTTTCCCTTATTACTAACATCATTATCAACCCATGTAAACATCCCCAAGGCTGGAAGGAGCAGCATGCAGGAAGCTACAGGTTGATGCACTGTCAGATACTAGTACATAGTTGAAAACTATAGTCACTTTGTAGCTACGGAGTCACTACTCTTGCTGCTGTCTTATGTACTTTCACAAAAACTGAGGAGATAAGTAAGATGGAGAGGAAATACAACACAAGGAAAGTTAAATGCCACAGCTTGAGATGGAAGAAGGGGGACTATCAAAGTCTTTCCTATCTAACAGCTCCTCACAAAGGCAGAATATTGAATCAGTAGAATCTGTAGATTTCAGTCATTTAAAAATGTTAAGCATCCAATACTAAAAGGGTGAAGTTCCTGAGATTTCAGGATGGAAACCAAGTGAAAAAAACTGCCAAAGATGGCACAACACAAGAGAAGGGAGAAGATAAGAATATGGTTGGCTGGGGTCGAAGAGATAACGTGCCAGACTGATCGGGTCAGGATTCTACATTCACTCCTGCTTTGCTGGTGCTGCTCTGCCTCATTTTCTAAAGCTTAAACCCATGATCATTCACTATGATTGCTGCAGAAACATTCTTTAGACCTTTCACATTTTTTATAGCTTTTTTATTTATGTATTTATTTATTTTAGAAAGGTCAGGTCCAATTTCTAAACAATACATTGTAGATAATATTGGAAGCATCTTTCTGAAATATTTGGAATTTTTTTGACAGTTGAAACAATGGTCTGGTGTCTTTCTGAAGAGCAATGACAGCTGTAGATGACGAACATACTAGTAATACCGTCGTTGAGACACTGAAGGGTGGGTTAAGAGATGCAAGTATGACTTGCAGATGATAATCCATGTGGTAAATTTGTCATGTTAATAACTGAGGCTGGTATGCTCTGTTACATTGGTTGTTTTATTGTCAAATGGTATGTTAATTTCTTGCAAAAAGAGTTTGAGCCCTGAAATTCAGGCTATTTATGGCTTTAGCAGTAGATACGTGAAAAACATGCATGATGTGTAATCTGAAAAACAACACAACAATTTCCTTTTTTAGTAATCATCCAGGAATTCTTTTTACAAAGCAAACCTGCATGGCACATTCCTGAAAATAATGCAGTTAACCTAGAGGAAGAGACTGGATGTGCAAAAGTTTGTATAAAAACACTTTAATTGACTTTACACTATACCTTTGATGGTGTCCAGAAGATTATACTATCCTGTTAGCAAAGTGCTGTCAAATAGCTTAAGCCTGAATAGGAAGTAGAAAACATTTTTGATAATGAGGCGCACTTGAAGATGAAGGACACACTAGCAGAGTTTGTTGCAAACTTATGTTTGCTGAACCAGTAAAACATTGGGACTACTGAACTTTTCATTGTGACGAAGTCACCTTCTTACCAATTCATCACTTAATTTAGAAAACTTCTGACTATTTTAAAAGTTTATCCCAAAACAGCCACGAGTGAAAAATTTAAATAAAACTTTTTTTGTAATGTTATTGCATACTTAATAGGTTGGAATGTGGAAGCTCATTATGATCTGATTCTTCAGCCAGCAGCAGTGGGGGACGATGTGCGCATCCTCTCTCCAGAGAAAGAAAGAGAGAGTTTCGTGACAATGTGGTGATGATACAATATACCAGGTTAATATGACTTTAAGGACAATGAAGTGATAATTTCCTCACTGAGGTGTTAGTAAAACTATAAAACTGTGGCCTAGCTAGCAATGATGGATTAGTGTTCAGCTGCTTGCTTTGTTAACTCACTTTCCCATATGCTGCTGTTCGGTATTTATTAGATCCAAACCCAGACAAGAAAAGTATGTGATTAAAATAACAGCAAAAACGGTTTCCAACCTCATCAAACCTTTACATATGCATAAGTGTTTTATGGTTTTGGGGCGAATAATTATGAGGTGTTTTTTCAAATAAGTTCCAATTTTGCTGCTACTATTAAACTGTAATAAGATTGCAGTAAATTCCAACAACAGCACTTTTAGAAATGCTCAAATTAAACCTGCTATTCTTATTTAAAACAATAAGTATTTCTATAGACAAACCAGTTATAACTCTGCTATACTAAAGCTTTTTCCAACCTTCCCCTTTTTTTCCTGTCCTTATTTAACCTCACCCCTCCACTCTGCAGCAGGGGTTCATTTTTGCCCTGGCCCATTGCAGAGCAGCAAAGCGTGCACAGATCAGCATCGCATAAACACTTCATCTTGGCATGTTTAAACACGCGTTTGACATGACTCAGCATAATCCACCAGTGGAAAACACACTCCTCAGAGACCGGAGCGTTAGGTGCAACAGGCCAAAAGAAAAAAAAAAGAAACTTAAAAAGCACAACATTCAGCCAAATGAGGAGCAGAGGATCAAGGGAGGCAGAGGGAGTAAGGAGTGCAAAAAAAGTGCTGGTGTAAAATACAGACATGGATAACCCGGAAAAACATATTAATATAATAATCATAATTTTTTGTATTTTTTCACGAAGTGTTTGCTACAATGTGAGTTATTAGAACTAATATATGTTTTTGTAAGAAAGCGACGGTGAACATCAAGATGCACCTTTCCATCTCTCCTGAACCTGTGGAAATACACGTTCTTGTTTTGTTCACCGGTCTCCCATCTCACTTGGCTCTCCCTTCATTGCCATGGCAATGATGTTACAGTGAGTCACCTCCACATCTCCCTCCTCCTCCTCAACACTGCCAAGAAGGAACATGGGAGCGAGCAAGGGAGACAGACAGAGAGATGTGGACAGAGCATGAGAGAGATAAAGAGAGAGACGGAGAGCTGGGGGCACAGTTTCCGTGGAAACAAGAGCACGGGGGTCTCTCCCCAAACTTCATTGGTTCCCTACAAGCCGGAATCGGCTTGTTCCCCACAATATATGCAGCCAACAGAGTTAATGTTTCTGGGTTTCTGTCCACTCTCCTTGTTTCAGCAAAAGCTTCACATAAGACAAAATCTAGTTCTGTCTTTATTTCATGGGCTCTTAATTTTTTTTTGACATTGCTATGTACTGGTAGCCCTAATCGGATAAAGTCATTCCTAAAAAACAAATTCGGCCACAAAATATTATTGGTGCTTTTCAGGAAAGTGATTTGCAACACTGATTAAATTATAATTAAAAAAGCAAAGCTTCTGTTTTTCTTTAAAAAAAAAAAAAAAAAAAAAACACAAAAAAACCACTAAAAAATAAAACTCTCCAGCAATTGTCTCTTCTACCCTTCCAAGCATTACCAATGCAAACTGATCCTGCAAAGGTTGGAGTGTATTCCATCCGTTAACCTCAGTGGATATGTAAATATAAATCAAAATTTCCATATGTGAGAAGAAGAGTATGAATTTCAGATGTTTGAGCATGAAAAACAAATTTTTATCAAAGCCTGTTACTCTTGGCAATCGCTCTCGATCCCTTTCCCCTTCTGACTGTGATATGCCCGCCATCTCCGATAGTGATGCCGCACAATGATAACAGGTTACCCCACCCCTGGTATGAAACCTCTCCCTTTGTGTCCGCTTGTTCTAAGCTTCATCTGTCACTCTCTTTGTTCAGCTTCAACGGTTTAACATTGTCCAGGACACTAAAAACTGACTTTAACGTTTGCTGTTTTTTTCAAAATATTATACAAGTTAAGAACAACAACAACAAAAAAACTATACAGATGCACTGATCAGGCTTTTGATTCAAAGACTGATAAACAGCTTTTTAATGGCTAACTTGGTAATCCTGGCCATACAAACTAATTTATGTTACTAAAATGTTTATTCAATATTTAGCTGTGCAAACATGGAGCATACAAGTGTAAAAATAGGCTGTAATGCTCATTTTTACATCATTCTACTAGTTTTATTATATTGATTTTTAAAATAGCAAGGCGTTGAAGACAATTTAAGAAGAATTAATTCATGCTCTCAGTATTTTTTCTCAAAATCTATTACATTTAAAAAAAAAACTATACAGTTTGATGCAATGTGCTAAAGGATCTTTACAAGTATTTCATTTAAAGCAGTCTTTTTTTTTAAACCGTCAACCTGCTTCAGTTACAGAAATTTCTTATCTGGAGGTGGCACTACACGCCCGGTACAACTGTCGGATACTGATAATCACTTCAAATCAGACGTAAGAACGGTTTTCTCAGCGACACTCGTTCAAAGCCTCACTGGCCCCGTCAATATTCTGTGTACCTCTCTGGACTTCAAATGTGTGCTGTCAGAATGGAAATTTACTACAAGCAACTCACACGTACAGACTGATGCAATAAAAAATATATTTTCAAATCAGGAAATAAATTATCTAAAGCAAATGGCCCTGTAAAAGTCATTAAAAAAACAAACATGAAAGGTTCAAATCACACTTGAATTTATTACTGATGATCGATCAGCCAATATCCTGTTTTTAAGCTAGTGTGCAGGTCCCTTGCAAACATTTTGAAGACAGTTTAAGCAGGCCTTGAAAACCCCACCAGCCCTGTTGATTCAACTAAATGAAAAGGGAAAGAGTACAACTCTAGCAAACAGAAAACATAGCGATCCACCTCACCTTCTTAGCCAGACAAGAAGCTTCTAAATCCGACAACCACCAATCTTAACTGTTAAGGAGCTGTAAAGATTGACTTTTCAATGGGACACTTCTACTCAGGACTATTAGTTTTGCACTTTAAAGTCTGGCCTTTAAAGCGGTATGTCAAGAAAGCCATTGCTGAAAGAAGGTCAGTAAGAGCCCAGCTTAGGTTCAGGGAAAGGTCATATATTGGTCACAGCACATGAAGGTGCTCTAGTCAGTTTAGTGAATTTGGGAAATTAGAGCTAACTGCAGAACAATCCTCTGAGGCCTTGACAGGGAATCCACTTGTCAAGAAAAAACCCCCCTCTAAAAACACAAAAAGAACTAGCAGTTAAATGGTGAGTATTAAATCAGATTTATATGAAAGAATGGCCCAATAAAAGTTCAGGCCTAAATCCATATGATAAAAATAATCTGACAAAACTTAAAACTGATTGAGCTCAAAATACACAGCAAAGCAGAATTATCTAAAATGTCAAATCCTTAGATCGTAATTTCAGCAACAAGTGTTGATAGCAATTTAATGCATATAATTTTATTGTGGGGAGTATCCACCTCAAGCTGTTCAGATTAATTTGTCAAGAAAGTTTTTGTAAGAGTTATTTTAATTCACTTTAAAATTAAGCACTTTTTTGTAAGTGTTCTACATAAAATCTTACAACATACATTAGGGTTTGTGTTTTTCAACCGGTTAACCATTTTTGAACCAACAACCCAGGAATTAAGAGTCTAAACAGAAGCTCAGGCTTGGGTGTTATTCTGTATAGAAGACTTTTACTTTTGTCTCAAATATGACCATTTCCAAGGAAGGAATTTAAAAATAACCAGTTTTTATGACCACACTGGTCGAGGCAAATGGAAATTGCTCATTTAGTACCGAGTACACAATTTACAAAGCACTTAACTGTAAACGGCCTTTCTGATGTCTGTGAAGCCTCGTTCGAGGATGGAAATCAATAACATTTATTTCCCTTTTTCCCCCTCTAACTTTTCTTTTTCTTCACTTTTAACATTAAACTTATGTCCCAGAAGACTCAAACCTAGTTATGAGAACAGCATCTGCATTAACCATTGCCACAGAAATAAACAGAAAAGATAAAACTCCAACTAAAACCGCTTGTCTAAACCATAATCAGAAAACCAATTGCAGATGCAATAGACAGTTAAACATCAAATAAGCATAGAAATTAAACTGAAAACTATACAATTATCTCATCTGCAAAATAGAAAGGGACAAAAAGACAATTCATGTGAGCTTTGACATCTCCTGAGCAATAATTAGGCCTTTGTGTTTTAATTAGAAATCTAAAATTAATTAAAAATTGAAAAAAAAAAGTCAGACAGAAGTCTATTTGTTTTAATGTTAGTAGAATGAAAGGAGGCACAATCTTTACACAAAAGTTTGTTCATTACATTTCTACATTACTCTTAAACTTCCACATCAGTTGTTACTCCTGGGACAGATCTGAGCCGAGTCCATCTGATTTGGATGTTAAGAAACGAAGCCAAACCAAAACAGCTGATTTAAAAGTGATCTTGATCTAATTACAACTAAACCAATTGTACTTTTCCTGTTAAATCTCGGCAGAAACTGCAAGAATAAAAGATTGCTGATGGCCTTTTTTATAGGTCTTAAGATTCACACATACACTCAATTATTATTTTTTATTGAATCTCTTCTGATTAGATAATTAAAAAAACAGTAATCTTTTTAACATTGGATTTAATCAGTTGATTTTTGTTGCCCCGTCTACTTTTTCTTATTAAATATCCCCCTTCTTTGCATTTTCTTGGCTGCCTCCTCCCCAGGATGTTTATTTCGCAGGGCTGAGGTTATGCTGCCCTCCAACTTTAATTCCCAGAGCCAGAATGACATCATCAAAACGCCGCCTCATTAAAGGAGTGCCTATTCATCACCCTGATCATCATCACCAGAATCAGCAGCTTCACCTGCATGCACACTCTAAGGCAAAGCGCACACACACACACACACACACCTCACTGGAAGCACATATAAGACAAGAGAGTCGCTGCCATAACCAAACAACTGTAAGCTGAAAATAAAGAAAAAGGGGGAAGGAGGAACAGAGAGCAAGGAGATCGTGCTGGAGTATGCAGAAACCCCTGAACTTTGCACTTCCAACAATATATCTCAATAAAACCCCTAGACAAATCTGATGAGTCAGACCATAGGCTGTGGATGGAGGAACAACATCATAAAAAGAGAAAGAAAACCCCTGCATTCCATATACCACACCAACACATATTATAGCTCTTAGAAAAAAAGACAAACACTTCCTCCTTCAAACACCCAGAGCTCTGTATTCCAGAAAGAGAGTGGAGCATGACTGATTAATTTGGGCTAGCGGCGGGGTACGCCCTGGACAGGTTGCCAGGGTAACAAAGAGACGCACACAACCGTGCACACACACTCATACCTAAGGGCAATTTAGAGGATTTGGTTAACCTGACTCCTATGTTTTTAGGCTACGCTATCTGGAGGGAGTTCATGCATGTGCAGGGATTACATGCAAACTGCTGCAGGACCCCAGTCTGGAATTTGATGCCAACGTCCCCTGCTGCAAGGGAATAGTGCCAATAGCTGTTACACCATGCAACCTTCGGTTTTTATTATTAATATTTAAACACGATCTTTTTGTCGGTTTATACAGAAACTGTTGAAAGTCCGAGTTCTACCTAAATATACAGAAAGACGACTTCATGTGTTTTTAAGAGCAGAGTGACACGTAAGTAGTTACACAAGCAATGATTTAACAGAACAAGTCATTAGGACAAAGTTTAGCTTTAATGCATTTGACCTGCAGATCACCTGTAAACCTCAGACATTGAGAAATAGGTTATTCCAATCCCCTGGACATTTATCATCTCTAGTTTTAATTATATTAATCAGAATCAGAATCAGAATCAGAATCAGAATCAGGCTTTATTGGCCAAGTATGCTCACACATACAAGGAATTTGTTTTTGGTTACACAGATGCTTGCAATGCACGAAAAATACAGTAAAGGCACAAAATATACAGAACAGAAACATTTGTAACATTTAGCATGTTTAATTTATATATTAATTGTTGTATATTTGATGCTGCTACCCTTTTTTAGGGTCAGAAATCTGCTGTTTCTTTTCATGCGAACTTGTCTGTCAAGAGCCTCTTCGTAAACGTGTCTAATGTGTTCCCTAAAAGTACATTTTACTGAAGTAGAGACATCTAAAGATTGTTCTACATGTTTTTATTTTAACAGAAATAGTGATGTCCTTTAAAAACATAAAGAGAGTGCATGAGCTAAGAATTTGTAAACATGAACAGCATAGAGTAAGTTATTAAATCCAAACACTAAAACTTACTCTATTAACAATCAACTTTTTTGCATTTTAACATAATCACATAATCTACGGCCAGTGTTCGAAACATCAGGGCACTCACGTAGTCATGGAAGGCCTTGGCTTCACTGGAGTGTTCACACGTGTCTCTTCTCTCTGGCGCTGCACAGTAAAGATCCCAGAAAACACTGTAACACACAGGAAGTGATGCACATAAAAAAAAAAACTTACTGTTAAGAAGTGGGGCCAGAAACACAAAACTGGTTGGACTTTCAAGTCAGAAAGGAAATGGGACAGTATCAAAACATTTATTACATTGCTTAAAGACAAACTTGATATATTCCTTCCTTTCATTTAATGCTGCAATTTGTTCATGTTATTCTAACAATGCAAAAGATGTTTGTTTGTTAGATCTAAATCTATACTGACCCTCACTCTGCAAATTATCCTTTTAACATAATATAATATGTGTAATTTCTGTACAATTGTTCAAGCCATTTAGAAAAATTGTAGAGTAAAAACATCAACCCTTTTAAACACTGGAAGGACATTTCCTTATTTTATTTTTCAAAAGTATGCCATTCTGGATGGACAAATTACAAATGTAGTTAAATGGTTTAATAACAAAGTCAATCTTTGTTGTTTTTTCTCTTTAAATTTGGCTTGTTGAAAGGGACACATAAGCAATACCAATAGTAAACATCTGTGAAAAAACGAAAGTAATAGGAAATTTCTTTAAAGAAATGCTACAGCCATACCAATATATTCTAATTTATTCAATCTAATATCAAAAATCAAGAATCAGTTTATTTATATTATTTCTATATTTATATAGCCAATTTACAACAGATGTCGTCACAAGGCACTTAACAAGACAATCTATTAAAATCATAGATACATCATTACAAATCAGTTTGAAGAAGTTTCCAATCTAAGGAACCGCAGCTGATTGCATCGAGTCATTGATTTGCAGCATTTACTCCTCTTGAATCAGCAGACCAAAACAATGGCTTGTGTGATGAAATTTAGTGAGTCTGTTAATTTAAAATGATTTTTAGTTAGAGAGAGCTTTTTGTCTTATGATCGAGTGATAAAAATAGGAATATAGGGATGTGTGAGTTCCAAAGTAAAACTGTGAATACCACTTTAAAGAAAATGTGCATTTTAGTGCAAGGAAAACTCTGGATCAATTTGGATGAAGAGTTAAAAGAAAGCTTTCCTACAAATCAATTAATAACAATTTATAAGGAATAAAAAAGATTCAAGTCTTATTGAATTCTGACTTAATAAAAGGAAATACACTTTTTGTTCATTTAAACAGTATGACCCTTATATTTTACTTCATAATTATGTAGAAAGGGGCAGGTTTATGTTTACACAAGATTTTTTTCTTCTTCCTGCTCCCAATTCATTCATGTACATTAAGCATTGTAAGTATATGTTTGTGAATTAAGATTTATGTTTGTTAAATCGAGTGAACAAATTGATTGACTGATAAACTTACCACCACCATGAATGAAGGAACCCTGGAGGTTCCCCTAACGTGATGTTCTTCTCCCATCGGATCTTAGAAAGACAAACAGGAAGAGAGAGAGAGTTGAACTTCAGAGACACTGTGTGTATAAAACACGCATGACATCTAAATGACATGCTCTTAAGAGTTGAAAATATTTGCCATTGGGAATTATGTTATGATTCTCTTGAATTCACAAGTACATAAGTATGTCTATGTGTGCCCTTGAGCTTATCGACACATATATTTGAACGTGTATGAGCAGAAATGTGTTTGTTTGCATGTAAGTGTATTTGGTACATTGTGGGGACCATTTTCAAACGAATATTAGCGTTTTTGGGGCCGACCAATAGAGCTTTTTATTTGGTTATGGGTTTGGTTTACGTCTGTGGTGTGAGGCTAGAGTAGCAGTTAGACATATAGTGGATATGGTTGTGGTCTGAATTATAGAAATGAGTGAAAATTCAATGGAATTCAATGGAAAGTCCACGCAAAGATAGAGAAACACAACAGTGTGTATACAGAGCATGAGGTCAGAGACATGTACCAGCCTGAGGAATCCACAAAAATCTTTGAACAACCCAACAACCATTCAGTACGCTGTACACTGTAGGTAACTCTGCTTTTAGAATATCTCAATGTTTTGGCTTTTCCTAAGTTGTGACCTACTTCTATCTAGCTATGTCTCTTCAAACTGGCTGTATTTGTTCTTCAGAGCCCCCAAATTCTCTTTTTCAAAAAATAACTTCCTACTGAATTAAGTGAGCATAAAGGTTTCCATGTTTTAAGTTAATTAGAATTAATTTGTTTTTCTAAATAAAATTAAAAAAAGCATTTGGTCTTTGTCTGCATTGGTCTTTATGAATGTTCACTACGAGAGCTAATCCCTAAAAATACACAGCTCATTAATATATTTGCAACATCAGGACTGATTCTATCCAAATTTGCATTGGAAACCATTTAAAATTGTTAATAAAACCCATCATGCCAGTCGCAAAGCATATATGTGAATGACATAAAGACATCGAACAATAAAACCTCTCCAGTGACGGTTTACACTTGGGGTTTATTGAAAATAAAATCCATTCAATGAGACTTCACGCACCTATGGTATTAAATAAAGAATAAATTGAAAAATATAATCACATTTTTTTCCGAGAGAAACCCAATTTTGAGCAATATCAGCCAAAGCAAAACCAATGCCATGTTCATCAGCCATGTATCAAGAACTATTCCCATGATTACTTTATATCATGTTCACATGTGCCAGTACGACAACTTTGGCGCCTTCCTTAGGTCTGTCATGGAACATGCTGGATAAGTAAATGTTAGGAGTCTTTTAGAGGTCTCACAGTTAGGGTCAGCATCTGCACACGCAGACTGCTGCTAGTAATATTAGTTGGGCCAATTTTATTCATCCTGCAAGAGGTTAATGTAAAAATACTGAAACTAGTTTACGATGGTAATAAGTTTATCTTCTAAAGCATTAGCAAAATTGGTTACGTCTGTCTAATGCCTAATGGTCTCTGCCACACACCAATATAAAACTACTGATTGATCATCAAAAGTCTTCTCATGCCTACTCTATAATTACAAAAATTTCCCTAAATGATAAAACTAACCAAAATAACAGTAAATCGGAGTTTTTTCCCTCTGAAATATGATGTCAGCTGTTATTTACGTCATAAATCATCTCTATACAGGAGTTATTCACGTTGGCACAGAAAGACCACAGATCTACATCTACAGAACGCACAGTTATTCAGCTATCAGCAGCAAACTGATCATATCAGACTCTGAAACTTATTTTGTTTATTTCTATATTGAATATTTTTGTCTTTATCTGACTAAGGTCTTCCACTCCCAGAAATGTTTTATCAGGGTTAAAGTAAAATAATGTTATACCACCTGCTCCTCCCACAGATTGAACAACCACTAAAATAACAGGAAAAAGTGATTCACCACAGTGTCAGACTATTGTGACCTCAGCTCCAGATCACATGAAGGAATGGCATGCTTTGAAGTCCTTTTCTGGGAGGGTAAGGAACTGCCTCCATTTGTTTACCCCGCATTCTTTCAGATCCAGCGACCGGTTTCGTGTAGCTTGAGACACCAACTGACAACGTCCCCATTGTACCTTAAAAACGTTGTTTTCATTTTACAGTAGAATGAATAAGTAAAAGATTTAATAAATGTAAAATATTTAATTGTAAGAGTTTCAGGTTGGGCTGAATAAAGTTACAAGCAGTTCATGTCAAGACATTTTTCTTAACGCTGTTGTCATTTGGATAACATTTAAAAAACACAACAGGCATATCCTGTCTTTTTGTGTTCTGCACTGTTCCTTCATTTACCTTTAGTATGCTCCAGTAAGATCCCCTCAGCATGATTACTTGCAGATGTAGACAGGCGTTGCGCAGTTACTGTTTTCTATTTACTTAAATTGAACTGTCTTACACTACCAAGGTTTAAACTTACTTTATATGAGCTTTATCTGATTCCTCTAGTTGTTTATGATTAGGCATGTTTAGTGTAGACATAAAGGCCTGATTTGCAAATATCATTCTGGTCACTTATTTCAGGAACCCTAGAATACACAGAGGATGACAAAGGAGCATGTAATATATGCCACACATTTTCTTAACTCCGCAGATTTTGATTTCAAAGTGATTTCAAACTTACCTCATCTATGGCTTAGAGATTTAGATTTAACCTTGGATAGACATAGTATCCTATTACTATTGAGGTCCCAAACAATAAATCTACCCATCTAAAGGCTAAAGGATACCATGTCCTTTCAAGTTGTAGGAAACATGTCTTTAGCAGTTTAAGATTGTTCTGGTGAGTTTTCCCTTCAGTTGAATTCCTTTATTAAATATTACAATACCTATTCTGACAACGATTAAAAAAGTGGCTAAGTGACCGTGCTAGGCTAAAGATTGATATTCTTTCAAGACAACTATTGTGCATGTTTTGTTTTTGACACATTTAACACTTTTCTCTTAGTCATCAGTGTCTTGATCTTCTATTTAGAGTTATTAGGAAAAGTGTTGTAGTTGTTGTAATTTCCAGGTTTACTTATGCTTTAAGTCCTTGATTGGTAATTAGGATATAACTCACTTAAAAAGCACCGCATAAAAAAGATAAACAAACACCAGATATTATTAAATGGTAATATATTTCCATCATCTATGTGTAAAACCTTCGGCTTTTTGATTCTTTTTTGATGCTCAATGAATGTATGTTTGATCAACCTGGAAAGGAATTAAATTGTTTTACGTCAAAAAGCATTGGCTGTATGAAATCTAAATTGATAATGACAATGTGCAAAATAATAATAATAAAAAAAACAACTAATTTGATAAATAGAAACATATTCTTGTTTCGGGTATACTGATAAAGATACTATATACGTACTTAGTGAAGATCATAACATTTTGGCTGAATTCAATTTTAACCTCTCAATCAAAATAATTTTTTTGCCATGAAAAATTTAAGAGTTATAAAATTAAGCAGGAATTATTGATAAAATATCAGCCTTAGCATGGACAGTGCCAAAACCAGTGTAAACAAATGCCTCCGTTCTAAACATAAATGAGTTTTAGCTAAATGCTTACCCAGTGTTTGTGTAATGGCGAACATATGAACTACACATCAGCAGTGCTGTTTATATTTGTTGTACCAATTGCTAATGTGTCCCAACACTTAAATTAAGCACCTCCTATCCTTTGCATCATCTGCTTTTGCAAAACTGTGGACAATTGATATGGCAAAGAGGAAAGGGCATCAGTGTGTTCCCGCACAAGCACACACACAAAATCAAGTTAGAGCGTTGAGAGTCAGTGCCAGCTGATGAGGTAACCTTCTCCACCCCCTTCTCTCAGTTGCTCTTCTCCCTTTGGCTGATGTACAACAAGCTGCAAGCTGCTGTCTTCTGGGTTGTTATTTGCCATAATTTACTCAGGACCACAATAATCAAGTGGCCTCAGTTTCACCCCATCCCCCGACAGAATTAAAGGGAAAATGAAATTGCATCTCATCAGTAAGAGCAACGGACATTGGAAAAGGCAGCGGGTTAAAGCTGTACCCAAAACATCAGCTAAAGGCATCACAAAACTCCTCTCAGGCTTGAGTTCAACTCCAACTAAACGCAGCGTTAAAAAGCTTCGTTTCTGCACCAACCTGCTGGCACAGGGCCGAAACAGGGCCGACTCACTTTGTCGTTACACTAACTGGACATATCATATAAGCCAACCCTAGACACCTAACCTATGTGGTTTTTTGACTGATGGTCAAAAATTTTTATTTTATTTTTGTGACTTACCTCTGAAAGAAAGGTCTGTGCTGACTTCTGTGCTCCTACATGCAGCAGGTATTCATACACATAAAGAGCCAACCTGTGCAGGAGTGAAAAAGCTTTTAGATGGAGGAAAAAAAAACATTATTTTACACTTTGAAAATATATAGTCCCCTATTTATATCACTTGAAACTGCTAATTTTATCACATTACAACTGCATTGTTCAACATATAATATTGCATTTTTTTAATGGTAAAGACCACCATTAAGTACTTAATAAATGCAAAGTAAATAGAAATTGATAAATGTTTTGGTAAAAAAAAAAATTTAATTAAGCTGAACCACAATGTGTGTAAGAAAACTAACATTGCACATCCCCCAGATTTCATTCCTAAAGGGAGCCATAGTGGTGGCTGCATTGTGCTGTGGGGACACTTTTCTTTTACAGCATCAGGAAAGAAGGTCAGGTTAAAAAATGTGATGGATGGAGTTAAATACAGGGAAAAACTGCAGAGGCTCAAACCTCTAGCTGTAGTTGTAGCAAAAGGTAGTTTCAACAGAACAGAAGAATAGCATGCCTTTATTCTCATACCCATTGTACAATGAGATTGTGGGGAGAGACCCGTAGTTCTGTAAAGCACTGACTTACAGAGTTAAATAAATATGAAGGCTGAAAAAAATATTTTTGTTCTTTTCTAAAACAGAAAAACAGAGAATAAATTTTCCTTCCAAATAACAATTATGAACTATGCACTGTAGAGTCCAAAGTAACAAAACATACAGATATAAAATACAATACAATATCCTTTAGGTTCCTCCTGTTTATCTAAAATAAACATTTGAAAACTGTATCAAATGGTGCTCTGATAATGCACCTCATCCATGTAGTCAGTTGTCTACACGGACTTCCTCCTAAAGGTTTGAACAGAGTGAGTTTTAATTATATATATATATATATATATATATATATATATAGTCTGTAATTACTGTGCTAAGGAGGTAGGTCAAGTAACATTCAATAAGCGAAACTGACAATCTTCATCAGCACAGAGGGAACCTTTGCATGGTGTAGCATGACAATAGTGTAATTTAAATGTTTGATCATTGCTGAGAAGCATTTTGACAATGCTTTAAAATCAATATGTGAAAAAAATTGTTGAATCCTTCACGTTGTTGAATTCATAAAGCCATGACCCGGTGCTTTTTATGCCCGTCCTTGTGTATTCATGTTGGCTCTGAAAGTCATGAGATATTCACACTGGGACAACATCTGTTCAAGATCTGTTCAAGAAGCCCCCCTGAAAGGTGCTATCAGCTTGGCTACCATGATCTAGACTTTTACTTTGAGGTAAAAATAAACTCAGATGACAGACTGAACACTGCTGTTTCTCTCACAGTTACAATCCACCTTTTCAATCTCTCCTCTCTCTTTAGTCTCTTTATTTTGCTTGCTACTTTATGCATGCATTCTTTCTTAAACAGACTCCATTTGTTTGACGACAATAGAATAAAGACCACCTGTTTTTTATCAGTTCACCATCTTTCATTCTCCTATTTCCTATCCCCCTGTGGCGTGGACATTTCACGGGGACAAGGTTAACAGAAAAATGAGAGGATTGACAAAACCCTTGACACCTTCTCCACTGAGCATGAATAAAAGATGTACTCTTTTTTTCAAAGAACTGTACATCTCAATGTTCCACTAACAAATGTTTTCTGTCTATGCCCTGTACATTGTTTTCCTTTCAACCCATCAAAATCTGTCCCTCTCCTGTGAACGGCAGAGCCGACAAGAGCAGCAATTTAACATTGCTGATAGAGGTTACATATCTGCAGAGGATAGTTTGTCCTCAATGGTGGGGATGCTGAAAAGTTGCACAAATGAATTTAATATCTCTATGGGTTATATTAGGAAACAAAAGCATATCCTTAAAAATGGATGCAGAGAATTGTATTGCTATATAAAAACACATGCAAAGAGATTTTACCTGTAATTGATTTCACAGAGTTTCTAAGATATCACATTTGCAATCATGATGGGAGAGGGAAGATTTTTTCCAAGACACTGTAAAATATATCAAAACGCTACTGAAGAAGACATAAAAGATACATCTAAGTTTGAACGCAACAGTAAAAAAAAAAAGAAAAAAAAAAAAAGAAGAGGGACTGCAACTATTTGTTGCAACTGAAATAAACACAGCTCATATATTTGAGATTATGTCTGTTTTTCTTTTATTATTATTTATGCCTGTTAATAGTCATGATAGCAGTGGAAGACAAAAAATTTAATCATGTGTCAATTTTAAGCTAAAAGAGTTTGCTGGTTAATGTCTTCTCCTTTTTTTATACAGATGAATTCATTTTTATTTCGGCAAACACTTCAATTTTAGTTTTTTTACAATCACAGGAAATTAGTCTACTGTATGTCTGTACAGGATGTGTTTAAATGTAAAAAAGTATTTTAAAAGCGTCAGCTCGCATCTTCAAAGGATAACTTGCTTTTGTTATTTTCATAATCTCTGTGATCTGATAAAAAAGCTGGACAGTAGAAGGATTATACTTGGACTCGACAAGATCTTCTAAATGTTAATCAATGATGAGCTAGATATCTTAATGTCTAAAATGTCTCTTTGATACCTTGCCTGATTGAAATTGATTTACCTATGATTTCACACAAGGAAGAACTATATTTGAGGTCATGTCCTTAAAATGCATCAGAAATGTTGTGATGGTAATTATCTGGGATTTATTAAATTCTTTAAACACATGATAATCTCAACATAAACTTAATCAGTTGAACAAAGTAATAAGATAATCATTTTCTACAGTGAAACAGTTCTAAAGCAAAACATACCCAATGCATAAATGGACATTGAAATGATCAGGGGTTTCCATACTTTTGTTAAACCTCCTTTACTTATCTATCACAAATCATCAATGGGAAAAGTAAACAAATGAACAAAATGCGTGGCACTTAACGGCATTCTGTATCTGCTAAACACAATTTTTTTGATTTTCAAGGTGTTGCTGAAAACAATGCAAGTCTTTACATTAAGTAGTCCTTCTTGTGCTGCCCATCCTTTAGGTGAACAACTACATGGAGCTGGACCAACAAAGTTTTGAGTATAGATAAGATTTCAGAATAAGAGAAGGTGCTCAATATTAGTAAGTGGCAAAATATGTACAAGAAAACAAAGAGATAATTTCAATTCTCATAGCAAGCAAAAGTGCTCAAACTGAGGAAGACTTGCCTTTTTTCTGCACTTAGAGAGCAAGCACTATAGGGTTTTGTAAATTTCACAATTGTTGTAGAAGCACACAAACATTTTAATTTTTACCCGCTCACCCAGCCAGTTTGTAACAGACTTACTTTTCTCTCAAATGTAGGTAGTTATGTTTTTGAGGAAAATCCCCTAGCCGGTGCTTTGCTATAAATGTGACCAGGCAGATGCAGTAAGCTAAAACAGTCAGAGTTGATCTTCGTTTAAAGCCCATAGCTGGAAAAAAAAACACTAACTGTCTTTTCTGCTGCCTTGCTTTAGGGACAGTGGGTTGCATTTGTTTATACTGAAAGGTTGTGCAAAGAGATTTTGAAACTCAACCACGGCGTCAAATGCATGCACTTCTTTTCACAGGATCAGCATTTAAAGAGACCAGTAGATCACTGTTAATCAATTTACCGCTGAGGAAATCAAAGTCTGGCAGCACTTCAAATCACAACGGGCACTTCCTTCAGTGATTGGATTCGCCTATTATAGATTAGGCCTGGATTATTTCACCCTTTTTAGAGATGAAATGGAAAAGCGATTATCTGAATCGACATGTTAAGTGACATATTTACAGGACCTGCAACTATGCTGACATAGGAAAATGTAATTAAATGTTCAGTGCAAGTAAAAAGAGAACAAAGCCTTATTACATTTTTAGAATAAATGCAACAAAAAATAAAAATAAAAAAACACCTCCACAACAGGCGGTATAAATGAGTTATTATAAACTTGCTATTATTAGAAATTGACTTCAAAACAACTGAGAGAGGATGCTTTAGGATGAATGCAGTGTCAGAGTGTTATGTGATAGATCATGAAAAAGACAAGAAAAAAAGAAATTAGAAGAAAAAAGTCTTGCGTAGTTTTCTAAACTTCTTCTTTTTTTTTTTACGTTTCAAAGTCTCTTCCCAGTCGGACGTTCCCACCAAACCTTGAATGGGAGGTGTGCAAAAACATTCCTGACCATATTCTTCAACCGCGTCATACCCCTGTTGGTGCAGAGGAGCAACTTTCAAGCTCCACCCAGATGACAGAAAGCTCACCCTATTTCTAAGCACAGCCACACTATAGAGTAAGTTTATTTCGTCTGCTAGAACTAGAATCTCATCATGGACCATATCTCCTGTTCATAGCAAATCAAGAGCTTATCATTTTGGTTCAGGAGCTTTCTTAATTAGAACAAACTGGAGCATTGCCTGCATTTTTTCAGACACAACCTCAATCCAGCTGGATATTTCTCGATGCATCCTTTATCTGTCCTGTCCGAGACACCGAGACACTCGAAATCCTCAGCTTCAACCAGAAAGGACTCCAAACCTGGAAAAAGCCATCCACCATCTTTTAGTTGTGAGCCATGGCCTCAGGTTGACCAGAGCCAAACCTAATGCAGGCCTTCTAACACTACAGTTGTGCAACTGATCAAGTGTATCGATTAATTCAGATTTTTTAAAATCTAAAAAATATTTTTTTATTTAATTTTACATCATACTTCGCAAAGGAAGTATGCTTGTAGTTCGCAATGTCTCCCCTCTGATTTTTAGTGTGTTCTATGTCTAAATAACTCAGCACATCAAACAACTTAAACCACTTAAAATTTAAATCACCGGTAATTAAAAATATGCTAAATAGGCTTCAACCAAAGATTGTTCAAAAGATTAGTGCAATAATCTGTTAGCAAATTTAGTTTAGTTAATTAAAAAAAATTTGTTTTTATGTTTCAATTATTGATGTCCATTGGTACATTTGTGCTGTTTTTCCAAATACAAATAATTATTATTTAAATTATAATCAGTTCAATATTGATCTAAATAATTTTCTTTAGAATTTTGTCATTATCCTGCTGCTCTACCTCTATACCCTAACAAGTTGTTTTGTGCACACCAAAGGAGCTTTGAAGACTTGCAGCGGCACATCATCTACAAGAGAGCAAACATTGTATCCTGCAACAATGCTGTCTTCAAAACTGTACTTTGAGATCCTGTCCATTAATGTCACAAGAACAGTTGTAGCTGAGCGGTTTGAGTACCGTTTAGAGTTAAATACATTTTTAACCGGCTACTCCACTAACCTATTTTTTTAAAAACATCTATTCAAACATTGCCCAGTATCAACAGCCAGTGTATAACCCCCCCCCCAAAAAAAGATAATAAAATAAAAAAATCCAACTTTATTGGTTTTCCTGCTAAATATGGCATGATTATAAAAAAAGAGAAATGAAAACACTATAAGCACACCTTATCTAGATTAGATTTTACTATATCTAAATAGTTATCTGAAATTACAAGCTAATACAAATTAGAGTTTTTAGAGTTTAGAATAGGAAAGTACAAGTTAAACACCCATTTTGCTGCATTAACTCATAATATAAACGTGGAAAATATTAGGATTTGATCATTTTTCATATATAATAAATGATTTATAATAGATATTTATGCTTGATATTAATGATTTATGCAGCAAATAGTCAAAGGAAAAACTACACAGGTTCACGACTGAGTCAAACTATAAAGAAATATGACAAAAGAGTACTACACTGAGATTAAAGAAAGTGATACAGAGGAGTTTGCATAACAGAAAGATGGGAAATAAGACATATTAGAGGTTATGATGGATATTGGGTAAATTGAAAGAGCAGTTTTGAATCTATAAATGTTCATATAAATGTCTGGTATTCTCACTGAGCCTTGTCTCAGCTTGCACGGCATCCCTGCTGTGAACTTCTTCTGTAAATTAACACAAAGCCCCATCCTGCGAATACTCAGTGTGAAACAGCTTGTCAAAAAGGAAGAAAAAAATAAAACATTTGCCTATCATATACATAATTAAAGTACAGAAAGTTTTTTGTATAGGTTCATCTGCATGCACTAAACTTGTTCATGTTTTCCTAAATGAATATTACGGTGGTCATAATTGCAACATAACCACAATTATATGAGGAAACTATACATTTTAATTATCTCCTGCATATAATTCTCAAATTACTGCTCTTTCTAATTTGTTCACAACAAAGAATGATCTTTATAGAAATGCATTATGTAGTATATTTTATGGTGTTTTAAAAAGGATTTTGTTTGTAAATAATAAATAACAAAAAAATAAAAATAAAATCGCCTATGGCAAAGATGCCAGATACTTGGGCTGACCTTTAGTGAAACTAAAAGAATTTCAGTGTAATTTTAAACAAAATAAACACCAAGTTATAAAATGTAATTGTTAAAAATATATCTGTTTAAAATGTGTAATTAAAAAAACATTCCTGTTTGCTTAATTTAAAGTAATTTGATCCAGGAAAGAGATCAAATTTATTCTGACACTCTACCAGATCCAAAATCACTAGGATGCTAACTCAGGGGTTCCTAAACTTTTACAGGCTGTGGCCCATACAAATAACTTGGGCTTCTAGCAAGGGACTACATTCCCAAATCCATAGATAATATTACTAAATATTTAATGAAACATTAACTTTTTATTCTTTCCCTCTTGTATGCACTATTCAAAAAGTCTTACAAAAATAAACTGTTTAGCATAAGAATTTAGCCAATATGTTTAAAACACCGTATAATATAAAAGCCACAAAATGTATGCAGCTTTGTTTTTTCCTAGTTGTAGTTGAAAAGGCTGTTTTAGTATATAGCAATTTTTGCTCTCCACAATTGGTTCACAGCTGGATGGCTAAGTCAGTTTGATCTTTTTGTTCGATCCTTCGATTCTTTTCTGGTCAGAAACTTAATTAAATGCTTGCTATTTTACCTTAAGGAGCAAAGACTAGCAAATTATATTTTAAAAAATTGACAGAAAAACAGGTTTGATTTAATGATGATTAAAGAAAAAAATTATTTAATTTTAGTTTTTGCTGATTTTTTTATTCTTTAATCCAGGTGTTGGAGGCGCCAATGGAGCCAAGACCTATACTTTTTAAAGCACTGCGAAAAATGACTGTAAGGATACAAACTAAAAACAATTGGTTTCTGTGCCTTTTGTATTTTAAACTCTGAAAAAATATAATAGAAGATATGTACAAAATGGTCCCACTAAGAACCTTTATGAACATAAAGGTTTTCGTTTGGACTATTTTGTACATATCTTCTAGCCTGGAACAAAAATATAAAGCATAATGAAAACATAAATGGCTACTTTTAGTAAAAGTCCAAGTGTTGTTGTACTATTGCACAGGAATATCTTTAATTTTTAGTACTGAGGTATAGTGCTTCATGATAATAGGAAAAAATGACTTTTGCATTACAGTTGACAAAATTGATTGCAATTTAAAAAACTATTATACTGCTACTAACAATGACTAATTTCAATCCTGCCATCATGAATGCCTTTTCACAACACAGCCGGATTTATATTTACAATTACTGTATATTTCCAAACTCATCGTCTTTTTTTACTTTTAATTCCTTAATGTGGATATAGGTTTGCGGTTATCAAATTTGTTCGATATGCAAGGATTTTTTCCCACTTCTTTCTTTGTTATGTTACATAAGTTTGCAGCAATTTGACAGATGCAATATGGACGGTGACAGCAGTAACTGCAAGTACAAAAACGGCAAACTTTTACCAAACTGGGGCCAAGATAAACAAGTTAAATATATGAATCAGCTTTGTCGCACCAAAGCTGGCAGTAAGACATGTTCATGACTGCTGCACAACTTAAAGAGAAGATTTTAAAAACATTTTTGCCAGGGTTATTTTTTTTTAACTAAATCACAGACTTCAAGGCAGGATTGCTAATTATTATGCCAGCTCCACACTAAAGCTAAGCAGACTGACAGTTTTGGTAAAAACAGAGCAGGGACCCTGGAGTTACAGAGCACAGCTAGTGAGCTGCTGATCCTCGACAGGACATCCTTGTGCGTGTGTGAGAGACAGCCAAACACTCTCCCTGATTAATCAATCCAAGCAGCAGGGCTTTATGTGCCATTAAGAGTCCTGCTAAATGACTTCACTTCATTCATTAATGTGGAGTATCCTCTATGGGTGAAGAGGCCCCGACTTGGCAAGATACAGAACAACAGACGTGAAGGCTAGAAGAGACGCTGGCAGGGCAGCGTTGATGGTGGTGCGGGCACTGAGGCAAGATAAATAACGACAAATATAGACCCATTACGTTGCTGAATAATTCATCGTATGTACGCAGGGCTTCAGGAAAACAACAGAGGAAACAGAAAGGAGCCCAAAAAACCCTGGGGGATTTTGGAGCTTTTACACAAGAAGTGCAGATTCAAGACAAGACGATCCATGCACATGAATTGTCTGGAAAAGGTACACTAACCCCATCAAAAACATAATTCAATTTATATGAAACTTAAGGTTAAATTTACAAGTTGCCAAGATTTTTAATAGGGCAAAACCTCAGCTTTACTTAATGTACAAAATGAATAGACAGGTATATCTGAAAGTGATGTAAATAGCTTAACAACTCACAACTTTGGTTGCAACTTTTGCAACAATTTAATCAACTTATAATGAATAAAGCATCTAAGAGGTTCTTTATGGTGAAACTGATATGTTATGAAAAAAATAATGGACCGATTCATTTAAAAAGCTTAGGAAGGGTGCATCTGATAAAACTGGAATATTTTTCACCAATTTGGTTTTTCTCAGTTTTGTAATGAAAAATACATTGATTCTTTACATATTCATGATTAATATTTACAGCTTAAAAACCATAATATAATGCTTAAAATAAAATCAAAAAATACCATAGGATTAAAAGACTGTTTAATGCTGGCCTAGTCGAAGGTATGGATTTTGAAAACCTGGTCATTGCTTCTTTTGCATGAGTTACTAAATCATCAAAGCACGGCATGGAGGTGACGAGGTTTTAAGGAAGCCTGGGTAAGTATTGCCATCAGCCAGTAGCTGTTGTTGTCTCTAGTGTGTATGACAATAGTTCATGAGGGCTTTGAGAAGCATTTTCAATAGTAAAAAAGCAAAGTGATACAAAAAACATTAGAACAGGTACTTAGACAAGTGTTCCAAATTTTGGATACAACTCAATGGTTGCTAACAGGACCTTAAGCATTTTGGATTATGTGATACTCAGTTGTGATGGGCCTAGTTATTTATCTTTGATTCGTCCGTGGCTTAACACAAAGAAGATAAAACTCATTCCATTTAGCAGACATGTCAATTTGCGGTTGCTATTAAACACTGTCTTCCGTTGCAATTTATGTATTAAGAACCTTCTCCACACTCTTAATTAAGCTTTGTTTCACAATCCTCTAAAGGATTTAGGTGTTCTTGTATCTTGTGCACCTACTTCTACAGGACTTTCTTCTTTCACTTTACTTTCTAATAAGGTCAAGTCAGAAGTCTTTCTGTATGCCTTAACATATCATTTATATGTTAATATACTTAGGTTATATGACAGATTAAATGTTCATAAAAGTAATGGGTTTTCACCTAGAAGCAGAAATAATCTAAATCAACAAAGGTAAATGCTTTAAATTTAGATTAATATGTTTAGAGATGCATCTGTGTTTCTGACAAAAGGTTAAAGATTGGAAAATCATCATTCAAAGAAAACATATAGAGGCTGGAGTTATTGAGAAAAAAACAAGATGAATAAGGAGATTGAGGAGGACAAAGACCTATAAGAGAGTATAAGAAAGTACATGATTAATGACATAAGCTAAGGAAGAAGAGCAAGAGATAATGCTGCAGCATCTGAGCAGAACTAGAAAAATGATATAAACAGCTTGCTGCTGATTTCCAATAACTAACGGAAGTCAAAGACACATACTCCCTCTCTTTCATTAGAGGGTCTTCATACCCTGGCTTTGGAATAGGAAATTATCCAATATCAGAAAATGTAAACAAAGATGACGTTTCTACATCAATTTTTTGTGTGCATCGTCTTAGTAAAGCAGTCAACAACATGCTCTAAACTAATCACCTCCTGGCAGTGCTTTGCAGCAATGTTACTGGCTACCCCCACTGATGCTTTTCTAATTGGCATTTTTGCTGATGGTCACAAGTTAAATCCATATTCTCCATTATCCTTCCATCGTATCCCATGGGATCCCACTAATGGCTCATTCTGAAGAGAGACTACTTGAATGAGAGTTATTTATATAAAGTAAACTCTATCTTTGATGCCGACTTTCCTCTGTCTTAAGCTGCTGCCTTGCTGGGTCCTGAGAGTTGGGTGAAGCTGTGAAAAGTTCATTGCAGCTTTGAAGATTAACAAAAGGATGTTATAATCTTGCAAAAGAAATAGAGCCTGAGGTGAGACACTTGTACCAAAATAAAACTGCTTTTTGGCTTGTGTTCAATGTTTTGTCTATGTCAGGAAGTCCTGACATGTTTCTTTGCTTTGTTAATGTTCGCTGTAGCTGCTATTGTACTTCTACAACAGATAAAAGGATAAAAGCTGTTAGATCTTTTATCACTCTTTCATCAGCTCTTTCATACCTTATCACTTAGACAGAGCTTCTTCTACTTAAGTGTCCTTACAGTAGTGCGTTCGGATCCACCTCCACAGCTTCTAACAAAAATAACTTGGTTTCAGTTGACATGATGCACAACAAATTTTTGTAGAACCTTTTGCTGAAGTACTAGGCTAATGTCAGAATGCTTCTTATTTATTTTATATGACTTGCTGATTTGTGCTGGGTTTCCCTAGATTGGAAACTTTCTCAATCTGATGTGTTAATGATTGTGTATTTATGATTTGAATAGAATGATTTTCATGTAATGTGCCTTGAGATGGCATATGTTATAAATTGCTGCAACATAAATACAATTCTTATTCTTGAAAACAATGCAATTGGAGACAACCCTTAAAAAGAGGCATGTCTCATCAATGGATTAAATGTCATAATTTTTAGAGTCAGACATAAAGGTACAATTTAAAAGAATGAAGCTCATATCCTGACAGAGAGGGAGAGCATTCCTGGATCCCCTTAGTGCAGACCCAGTGTTTACCTTTCATTAACTGGAAATCCCACAAGTATCTCCTCATCCCTTTGCCCTCAGGAAAGTCTAGGACAAGGTGAACATAAATGCTTTGAAAAACTTCTTTAGAAGCAAATATTATCATAGAAAGGTTTCAGTTGTAAGTTCTTTTAAGGGCTCTGTTCAATGCAAAGGGGAAAAATGTCAAAATGGCACCTTGTGTCATAAACAAGCTTCTGAGAGTTGACTTGTAAAGAAAGAAAGCAATTTGTTAAGCCACCTCAAGGTGACTGCACTGCAAAATCTCCATCCTTTGCCATAATGACAAAATATATTCTGCATCTCCAGACCCAATAATTTAAAATTGTAGAGCACATAAGTCAAAAAGTGGGCTTTTAAAATGTAAGGATTTGATTTCAAAGTTTCCCATTTTCTTTCATTCAAATCACTTTATTCAGTTTTATGTTGATTCTATATTTATTTCTTAGAGCAACGCCCTCTTTAACAAAAGGTTTTAATATCTTTATACATAATTTTGTCTAGAAAGAATTCAATTTCAACTGATTATTTTGTTTATGTGGCAGTTCAACTATAGGTGAAATTAAGCAGGTACACCACAACTTCCATAATAAGTACAATAAATTAGAGCATATGCAATTAAAAATGTATACAGACAATACATTAAAACGAAGCCTCTACCCCTCCTGCCTGGTGTGGACCCAATCAGACAAAGTGAAATAGCTTTAGCTCAGTCAGCAGAGCACAGACTCTACTGTCTCACAAAGCAGACAACAATGGTCAGGGCTGAGATAACAGGAAATGCCTACTTATAGATGGGACTGGGAGGCAGAAAGATGACGAGAGGGCGTGAGGGGTATGCTCACTGTTTACCGACAGACTAAACCACAAAAATACTGTCCTGGTTGTAAAAATCTATATTAAATGTTTCTTTACAACTGTAATTTGTTTGAAGGGCATGTAAAGTGGATGAATCAAATAAATACGGAGGCAAATCCATTATTTTCTTAATTTGAGTTCCATTTCATTGGCTTTGATTTGTTTAGATGTAGTCACTTCTCATGGGGAGTTTGTTTAATTTCACAGTTGAAAGAATGCCAATGATTTTTTTTTGTCCAACTTTCTCTACAAGCTATTACAATAAATCTCCATCACAATCCAGCCATAAAGTCCAGGAAATTAGGCTGATGTTTACAGCCAAAATTTTAATTGCAACAAAATTTTGTCCGTAGAAGGGTGATAAGCAAGTTATTAAAACATTTATTTGTATGTTATTTGGTTTAAGAGGCACATAGAGGCAAGCTGACTAAATGCAACCAAAAATCAAGACATTAGACAGCGGTAGCAAAAATTACAGATAATAGCCAATGTTCTACAAAGGATAAAATAACCTTGGCAACAACAGATTAGACACCACTGATTTAGAAGAAGAAAAAAAACAGCAGCAGGTTTTATATCAGTAAAGAGAAATGTGAATTTTGTTTACTGTACTAAAGTATTGGTTTATTTAGTAATTGGTTTCTCATTTAAAACATCACTCTCTACCAGTTCCTCAACTACCTTATTGTCAATCATGTCAAGCATGGAGGAATCTCATGAAAACTGTATTCAACATCTTTATGGCTTTACTAATTTACAGTGCTTCAGAAAGAGTTGATATATGATGTGCTTTGTATTACAATGCTATCATGCTGCAAATGAGGATCAATGAGGGATTTTGGGCCTTTTGCAAATTATGGGAGGATGTAGGTGTGGCAGGCGTATAAAACATTTTACTTTACTTTTAATAGAAAGAATTATAATGAATAATTTCCAGTTTAAATAAATCATAGTTGTTTCAGTTGTGCTTTTTTTTAAACTGTACTTCACAATGTTGTGGAAAACTCCGGTCTGCACTTTCTGTTACAAAAGACAAACTTAAAATAAAAGATTGTATTCGACAGAAATTTTAGCTGCTTAGAAACAGTTGTAGTATTTTCATAGTTTTTACAGGTACTACTATAGTGACAATGAGGTGTAGTCCTTCAGTCTTAAATCCGGTTATTACACCATTACTCTGCTATTTTTTTATTAAGAATACCACAAAAAAGGCAATCCTTTACGAGGCCATAAATACTTGGAAAGAGAACATATTGACTTTTAATAATCATGAAAAAAAGGTGATAAGGGAGTTTAAAGGTTATGTTGTTTGAGGACAATACATTCCCTGAATTTATTTCCTTTCTTGACTTAAACAGGGGTTACTTCTGCAAGAAAGAGGAGGTGTGATACCAAAGATGGCAAAGGAAAACAATCTGCGTTTCTAAGCGGTGGAAAATGGAGAGAATTCTAAAAGGAGAGAGAGAGCGAGGGATTGTTTAAAGCAGCTCCTAAGCCTGGGCGTCATGCACGCTTAACCTTGCGCCAGCGTCTGTCTGATGCGTCTTGCATGTCAATGACAGAGAAATATCAGCAGAGGTTTCCAATCAACCCCCAGCTCGGGGAGGGAGGTGCTATTGGCAGAGGTTGGGGGTCTTGGCAACAAGATGTGCACTTACGCTACGGTATTTAAAATGAGGATGTTACAGTTGTTGAACAATAGAACAATAGCAGATATCACCATTGTTTGGATTGAAAACTTTCTAAATAAATTTAATGATAAACTGACCTGATAAGTCTGATAACTTGGATCAATTACCGGTTAAGTTTGGAATGAAATATATACACTGAATTGAATTGAAAACCGAATCATTTGCATAGCAATGCAATACAAATTATGAAATCCCAAAAAAGACTAAAAACAGGAATTGATTTAATATTAATGCAGTTAAAACTTTATTTGCACTTTGTCGCATTACAACTCTAAATTTTAACCTGATTAACAAATGTAATGGATCTAAAAGTGTACTGTACATTTATATTTAGACAAGAGCCAGCTTTTGCATAAATTACCAGTGCAACTGTTTTGGAGTCTCCCCCTGCAAACTCTGCAATTCTCAAAATCAATAATTTTACTATTTTTCTTTCACAAACTTTCTTTCGATCTAGTTCATTTAGATGGGAGGATGAGATTGGTTCAATAAAGACTTTCAGGTTTTGGTAAAATTTAAGTGTGGTTTACATCTGGGTCATAGGTAACAAATATTTGCCAAATGAAATTACTGCATTGCAGCTCTAAGTATTTGGAAGATGAGGCAACACCTCGAACGTTTTGTAGTAATTTGTCTTTTCGAAAATGTTTTCTTCCAATTTTACTTGATCTTTTATATTGCCACAGTCTTCATCATGCCTGCTGTTGCATGCAATTCTTTGTAGCAAACGACAAGCGCTGCATGCAAGGACCTTTTAACGACAGCTTTCTTATGGCAACTCTTTCATACAGTCCATTTTCACTCAAGTGTGCACAACTAAAGAATATTCATTTAACAGATTCTCCCACATGAGCTGTTAATCTCTGCGGATCCTTCACAGTTACTATGGCCCCATTGCAGTGGCGGCGGGTGCAGTTTTCTCCAGGGGTG